>JAJPUD010001188.1:222365-258327 GCA_023553655.1 Myrmecobius fasciatus | reverse complement strand
TTTTTTTTTTTTTGCAAAGGTCAATGTTGAAAAGTCACTCATATGTTTTGCAAATAAAAAGCTTTATTAAAAAAAAAATCAATGTATGACTGAATCATCTTGGATAATTGGAGCTAGCAAAAACTTTAAAGATCAACTAATGGCTAAACTCATAATTTTTCAGATGAGGACAGTGTGACTCAAGAAGTCTTTCGGATGGTCACACAGAACTATTAGAACTGGAATCCAAAATCAGGTTTTCTTGAGTCCTTTCAAATCTGAAAACATTAAGTGTCAATTAAATATACAACTGCAGAACTTTGATCTATACCAAATAACTCTGCTGCCAGATAATTTTCTGTTCTGCCATCCTTATGACCTAAAAATTGATGTGGTAAAAGGAACTAGGAAAAGGGAAATAGACCACTACCAATTTCAGCCTTCTCTCTCAGGAATTATTCAAAGGGAGATAGTTTTTTAAAAACCTGCATTAAGAGAATATCTGGTCATCATTCTTTATAATAGTGTAAGAGATGGATGCTGCGAATCATTTTTTCATTAGAAAACATGATGAATTTGGGAATCAAGATTTTCTTCTATATCTTTTCTCTAATAAAAACTTATTCGAAATCATATCTAATATACTTATACACATATAGAGATCAAAATCATCATATTCTTTCAGAAATTTTCTTCAACAAAAATTTCCTGGAAATCCTGGATAACCAATAAAGATATAGCCATAAATTATTAGGAATATATTAATGTGTATTATAATATTACTATGTATGATTATAATATTAGTAATACTAACACATATGTATAGATACATAGTTATCTATATAATGTAATATATACATACACATAATATATGTTTATGTATTCCTAACAGTATTATACATATGGGTAACAGAAATATCTTTTTGGTGTTGTGGAAATCCTACTAGACTCTGAGTCAGAATGCCTTGGGTTATAGTCTCAGCACTTTTATTTCCTACTGTAACTTTGTTTTCATTATCACCTAGCTTCTCTGAACCTTAGTTTTGTTATCTATAAAATATTAAAACTAATACTTTGATTACCTCATTCATAGGATTCTTATCAGGAAAGTCAATTAATAAACATATATTCTGTGACTACTATGTACTAGGCACTGGATTAAGCACTCAGCACATAAACATGAAAAAGAAATTTCCTTCACTCAACTTAAAATCTAATGGGGGGAGAGAGTATATAAAAGGAAATTGAAAAGTGGTCAAGGATGGAAGGCACTTGCCCAGGAACATGACAGAGATGCCAGAGGAATACAGCTAGATGGAAAATGAAGCCAGATGACCTGAGCAACAGTGCTGAGAGTTTTCCATCCCTAATCAGAAAGGTTGCAAGGATTAGAAGGTACTGATGAAGTCAGAGTTCTAGGACTGATGTGTTGCTGAAGAATGAAGCTCCTGGGACAGAAGTTAGACATGAAGCTGGGTAGAAATGGAGGTATGGCTGACTTGGGCTCCTGGAGGTTTTTGGAGGAGTTCTCCATTCCACTTTGTTTAAAACACATTGAAATGTGAATTCAGCTAGCAATTTGCTTAAGACTTTTTTGCACTCTAGTTATTTGCATGTCATGTTCCCTTGCAAGTAGATAAATTCCACGAAATCGGGTATCTTGTCCCATCTAAATTTTGTATACTACATAGCATCTAGCACATGGTCATATTAAGCACATGTTGTTGTTCAGTTCTCCATTTATTTCTCAGTGACTTCAAAAAACATACTGTTCAAGTAATATCCTTGGCAATGATACAGAAGTGGTTTGCCGTTTCCTTCTCCAGAGGATGCAGACAAACACAGGTTAAATGACTTGCCCCATTCATGCAGCTAATGAGTACCTAAAGCTGCATTTGAATTCAGGTCTTTCTGACTCCAGGCTCAACACTTTATCAACTGAGCCACCTAGTGGCCTCATATTATGCATGTATTATGTGCTTAAGAAAGGTTTGCTGATTGCTTGCACATAGTATATAATTACTTTTTCCTCCAAAGTAACCGTTGAGACTTAAGCAATATATAGCAACAAAAGCAATTTTATTTCTTCTCTTAAAATTCTCAAAATAACTGGGAGACATTTTTTGTGTCAACAAGACACTTAGAAAAGTTTAGAATAATTTGCATTAAGCTTAAAAAATACTAACAATGCTTATAAATTATTTTGCACATTGCAAAGCATTAAGCTCTCTACTTGAGAATTTTTTGAAGTCATAAAACATAATTGCATTGACTATATTTACTGAGCACCTACTAAGTGCCAAATACTGTATCAGCTACTGATTAAACCATATCAGGATTTTTTTTTAAGTTGAAGCTAATTTGTCATGATGGTTTCATATAATGCTGCTCTCCAGCATTCTTCAGAAGGAAATCTTGATGTATGCTACATGAACTGTTACCTAATTGAGCAATTATTCTGTAGTTAATAAAGAAGACTGAAATTAATTCTTTGCTAATTGCTTTCTGAAAGCACGAACTTAGCTTAATTCATCTTCTGAGACTACAACCATGTGATATTTTAAATGTGATTTTCCCACTTTTAATTTATTGATGTTCGTGAGATATTGATGAAACTTTAAAATGAATATACTTTTAGAATTTCTATTAAGGTGATGAGGCTTGTACAGCTATATTATTCCAAAGGAAGTTAACAAAGCTAGAAAGAAGTGGTGAAATATTTTGCAAAGCCTTGAGCTTTATAAAGATAATGAGTTACTTAGGGTTTTGGTTTTGTCATATTTTTACTGTGATTTACTCAGTAAAGTAGAATTTTATACTTAATCATTTATTACAGTGTTTATTTAATAAATTAAAGGCTTTCAAGAATAGTAAACCAATATGAAATGTACTATCTGCAAAAAGACAACATATTGCTGTTTTTGCATTTTTAAAATGGCAATGATAATTTCATGTTTGATTGAAACTATATTCCAAAAGTGATTTTACAAAAACACGAAATGTTCAGTTCTGTTAGGAAACTTTTAAATTTTGTCTCTTCTATCTCTATCTTGTTTTTCACAATTATCTACTATGATATAGGTACCATCCCAGCTTTAGAAGGATCTATTAGGCTGAGTTGTTTAACTAAACAAGAGACTAAAATGGGTTGTCTTGGGCCCTCCCTACACATGTTTCTGTCAGCCAGCCCCCAATGGGATCAAGAGCATCCATTTGTGGCATGGTTTCAGGGAATTGGGAATGTTTTCTTTGATCATAAAAAAGCTATTTGGTATTTCCCTGGGTAAAATTAACTAGCTGAGACATGGATAAAGCCTATAACTTTGGCCTATTTAGCACTATACTCCAATCGGTGGAGCTAACTATCCCAAAGTACATATTTGATAAAAGAATAATGAACCAATGCGCAAATATGATGAGAATATCTGGCTCATTGTGTTTTAAATAGATCATCAATGATTGAAACCAGATCCTTCTTTATTTCATACTGATGGATACTGATAGATGGCACATTATTTTAATCTTACTGTTCTCCAGCCTCAGCAGAATTTTCTGAATCAGAAATCCTGATGTCCAGTTTATGTCTGCTTTAATTCTAAATTAATGTTATAGCTTTCTTTATGTGAACCATTAAGATGTATTATTTTAGAACCTAGAAGATAGAAAACAGTGCTATAGGCACTGATTCTGACTTGCAAATGTTTCTATTACTTACAAAGAAATTTAACTGAATTAACACTTATTTTTTAAATTTTATCTTGAGTTCTCCTATAACATTTTACTGAGGTACGCAACAATTACATTTGTTTTGTAGATAAGGTATAAGGATCTAAGGTATAAAACCATTGAGAGAATTATTCCCAGGCTATATATATAGCTACCAAAATGGAAAGCAGAAATCAGATTTTACCCTTTTTTCCACTGAATAAGGCCTAATAATAAGTTAGTGTTTCATTGTCCTGGTTTTAAAAATAGGTCTTAAAAATCCTCTAATTCAAAAGTATTCTCTAGGAATAACTAGGTTACACTGATGAAATCTTTGAAGTCCTTCAAAGTCAATTATGACATATTCAGTACTAAAGTACTTTATTTAGAAGTCAATTATTGAAAGGTAAAACAATGAGCTTTTCTTATGGTGTCCTTGCATGTGAGTAGTGTAATGTTCATGACAGTCTCATCAGTATAGTGTTTTGTTATTATGAACATAAAGATATGAAAATAGAAAATAATCTTCAAAAAGATAGGAGTAATGTTAAATTCATTTTTTGTGGACCTAACATTAATTGAAATTGCATATATATATGTGTGTGTGTATGCGCGTGTATATATATATATATACATATATATATATATACTCACACATATACTAAACCACTCATGATTCAAATGTTCTTAGAATAAGAAGAATATTAAATATTTATGGAATTCTTAGAATAAATAGAATATTAAATATTTATGGAAAATCAGGATTAGTTGTAGAAAGCAGGAATGTATGACCTGAAGAAGAAAAGGTTTAGGGGGAGGTGGAATAGGGGGAGGTGGAATCAAGAGGACGAAAATTGTATTTAAATATCTCAAATATTTGAATGATTGCATTGCAGAAGAGACCTCATTTGGGTTCCAAAGGGAAGAACTCAGAAAAATGATGCAAATTGTAAAGAGTGAGATTTAGCCCTAACATCAAGAAAAAATGGATTGCCTGGTATGACCAGGGCTTATTCATCAATGAAAAGTTTTTAAGCAAAATCTAAGTCATTAGTTTTAGCTATACTTAAGTAGGGATTCTTGTTTAAATTAGATGAGAATATTTGACTATAAAAATTCCTTATAGCTCTAAATTTCTGTGATTCTAGAAAATACCAAAGCATCTAAAACCAATATCAACAATATTCTTAGTTCAGTTTTCAAATAGTGCTTTTACAATTCAAAAAAATGCTTTCTTTACATTTTTTGAAGCAATGCTGTGAGATAAGTAGGGGATAGATTATCATCCTAATTTTTCAAATGATGAAACTAAGACTCAAAAGAAGATTGTACATTGTAGCCCCGCCCAGCTCTTGATTTGATTTTTCCCTCATTCTTCCTATTCCCTCTTCACTAGAATATGAAATTTTAGAATATTGTAGAGTATTATATCATAAGATCTGGTCTTATCTCTTCAGTAAATCAGTAAGCAATAATTTAATGGGACTTTCTGGATGACGGATGAGGTGTTAAACACTGCTTGGTTATTACACTGAAGTAAAGGTTGCTTTCCCAAATTTTTCCATTCTCGAACATATTTTGTACTTTTCATTCTTGACTTAAAATCCCTTTCTTACAATTAATTCTGTGTCCTTACATTGGTAATTTATGTGGTTTTAATTATTTCAATGTAATTAAAGGATCAGGTAATAATAGTTTTTCTGATAGACTAAAATAATTGAGGTTGTTTATTTTGAAAGTGAAAAAAGTAAGATAAATGATAGCAGTGAACTATAAGAAACGATTCATTGATTCATAAAGCTTATATTAATTGAGCCCTGACTTCATGAACAGCACTGAGCTGGAAACTAGGGAAATTCAGAAAAGATAACTCATAAGTGTCAAATTACTTTCACAAACAAGCCCCCTGCAGAAGGATGATTGTTGAGGTGGGAAATTAGGTGGGTGTTAAAAGGATGGGTAGGAATTGCCTAGCTGAGGAAATAAGTGAAGGCACATTCCCAGTTAGGGATAGGAACATGCAAAAAGTCACACAGGCAAGAATGAGTGACGACTTCTCGAGGAGGGAATGGAATAAATCACTTTATCAAAAGTGGAGAGATTATGAGAAGGAAGAGTGGGAGATTCAGGGCATATCATGGAAGACCCTGAGTTCCAAGCTAAGATTAGACTTTTCAATTAAGTCTTGGGATAGTCATTTTAGGCTTTTGAATGAGTGAACTATTTGATAAATGTGTTGATTGGGATCATGAAAAGTAGTGAGACACAGAGAAAGAGCTATCTATGAATTCAGGATGAACTGGGGTCAAGATCTATTCTGATACATATTAATTGTGTGATAATGAATAAGTAATAAATTTTCAGTACCCCCAAGCAATGCAAATTGCAAAAAAAATTCCTGGAGGGAGTAGAATCATGTCTGCAGTACCTTGGGGGAAAAGTAGTCACAAAGCTGTGCAAAATGATTGAATTAGAGGAGGACTTTCAGACAGACCAGTTAGCCCTCATTATTTTAATCTAGACATGAAATACTGAGTGACAGGAATTGGGAGGCACCAGTAGCAAGGAAAAGAGAGGCAGAGATACTGCCTCTATGGCTTTTGGGTGGCCCAGTGAGTAGGACCTTGAGTCCAGAAGTTCAAATCCAGCTACAATACTTTCTAGCTGTGTGACCCAGACTTAACAGCTGTTTGCCTCGGTTTTGTAATCTATCGAATAGACATAACAGCAGCTGCTTTCCATGATTATTTGGAAGATCAAATGAGATAAAAAAAAACTATAAAGCACTAAGTATCTAGCCTGATACACAGTAGGCACCATATAGATGTTGGCTATTATTGTATCTGGCCTCAGATATTTACTTGCTGTGTAATCATGGACAAGTTTAACTCTGGTTTGCCTAAATTTCCTTTGTAAAAGAAGGCTAATAACAGTACCTGCTTCTCAGGGTTGTTGTGAAAATCAAATTAAATAATCAGTTAACATGAAGACAAAAACTGATTCAATATTGATTGGGGGGAAGCAAGAAGAAATCAAATATGATTCTGATTTCAAGTATTGATCTATAAAGAGGTAGTTTGGGGACTTGTCTTTAGAAATGTAAATGCAAGATGTGAACAAGGCTAGTAGAAAGTATCAGAGATCCAGAAATGGAGCCCAGGAAAGAACTGTAGGTATAGATTGCTGCTTTCCGCATAAACGTATTTACACTGCAACCAACAAGTCATATTTTAAAAGTATTTTGGTGTTGGCAAAGCACTTTCCCTGAAACAGTCCTGAGAAGTAGAAAGTTATTAGTCTTGTTTTCCCCAAAATGAAACCATGGAAGAAGAACTCCTTAAGGAAAATATAAAAAGGGTTGAGGGTCAAGGCCAGAGCTATGGGCACCAACAGTTACAGTTAGGATGCTATGGAGTATAGAAAATTCACAGGAGAACAGGATAAAGCAGGTAGAATTAATATCGTTCAGTATCCCAGAGACTAGGGAGAAGATGAAGTCAGTAGCATCATATGCAGTCACAAAGTTATGGGAAATTACAACTGTGGCAGGGGAAATGTTGTAAAGGATAGAACAAATGGAAGGGTTTTAAAAAGACTAGATTTTTTTAAATAAAACTTCCTTTATATAAAAGTGTTTTTTAAACATGTAATTTAAAGGCATGTTCTAGAAGTTTTTAAGGATAAAGTTGATATAAATTTATAGACCAGTAGACATTATTATGAGAAGAACTGGTTCAGGGAGTTTGAAAAATTATTTGCTTCTAGAATGATGGGTAAGAGTTGGATTATTGAAGAAATGAGTGAACATTTGAACTTTAATCAGTATGTAATTGGGAGCCACTGAAAGGCTCTAAGAAAGTGAGTGATATAATGAATCTAAGGAACTAAATGATTTAAGCATAAATCTATCTGAAAGAGAGGAGGACATTAAAGAATCCTTTCAATAGACTGCATCAGTCTTTATCGTTAAATTTCTACATAATAAAAACCAGTTGTATTGGTACAGTGTTTCAAAAAATGCATTATTTTGAAAAAAAAGCATTGTTTTATCCAGTTTGACTACTTGATGAGACAGTTGTTAAAAGTATTATTTTCCTCATTTTACACACAAGTAAAGTGAGGCTGAGGTCAAATGATTTACCAAGGGCACAAAACAAAACAAAACAAAAAGATAAGAAATGAGGGTTAAACCTAACTCAGTGAACTTTGTACCATGTATGTCTCTGTTAATATCTGTTGTCTATAATGGAAATTTTTACATCCTTTTATTTTCAATGGTAGGGAGGAGTCAGAAGGAAATCTCCATCCCTGGGATTCTATTGAAAAGGAAATTATCAAAATGTTACTTAATATTTCTAATTTTTGTTCTGCTACTTATTTTTTTCTTTAAGTTAATGAAATTTCCAAAGATAAATTGCAAATATACTAGTTGTTTTTAGTTTATTGAGCTAATTTATTTATAATGAAATCCTACTTATAAACAACTGTCATAGTTGAGTTTAATGGATATCATGGTTCATATTTAGATTCTATGTCATTTTCCCTTTGACCTTCAGATTCTGTTAACTTAAGAAAATACAATTAAAAATACATAAACTAGTTACTCAAGCAAAACAATATGGAAATACCCGTGGGGGAATCAGTATAATGATTTAGGTAGGAAAAAATAACTGGTAACATGTCAAGCTTTTAAGTAAATGTCTTAATGGAGTTGACCTCATGCTAACAGCACTGTCAGATCTGCTGCTGATGCTTCCCTGTTCCTTTATATGCAGAGAATTTGGATGGAGAGACCCTGAACTTCCCGAAGTGATCCAGATGCTGCAGCATCAATTCCCTTCTGTGCAGTCAAATGCTGCAGCCTATTTGCAACATCTCTGTTTTGGAGACAATAAAATTAAAGCTGAGGTAAGACTGATTAGATTTTTTTTCTTTAAGATTTATATCTAGGGGCAGCTAGGTGGTGCAGTGGATAGACCACCAGCCCTGAAGTCAGGAGAACCTGAGTTCAAATCTGGTCTCAGACACTTCCTAGCTGTGTGATCCTGGGCAAGTCACTTAACCCCAATTGCCTCAGCAAAAAAAAAAAAAAATTATAGCTACTTTGAATTATTTATATTCATTGTAAAGGGAATAGTTAAAGTTATATTTTATGAATTTAAATTACCAAGTTCACATTTAAGGGTGTTTTTGAGTGAATTTATTTATATGTATTTATAGCCTGCTATCTCCCCTGAGTGTGAATTATTATCCTTTTGCATAGTTTACTCAAACAATCAGTATAATTAAGAGTAACAATGATATGTTTAATCGAGAAATCAGATTTTAAGTACTAAGTGCTATTACATTTTTCACCTCTGCCCTACTTCTGAGGAAACAGGCAACTTAATAGTACAGTGGCTAGAGCACTGAATTCTGAGTTAGGAGTTCAAATTCTTCTTCAGATACTTCCTTAGACACTCAGACTTCTTCACATGCAGATGTGTGATCTTGAACAAATCGCTTAATTCTCAGTTTCCTTAACTGTAAAATGAGGATAATAATATCTTTACTTCAGAGTTGTTATAAGGATCACTTGAAATATTTGTAAGCACCTAGCATAATGCCTAAAACATAATAGATAACAATAAATGCATGTTTTCTTTCCCTGCTTTATGAGCATTTTTGGTCCAAGAAAAATGGGAATTTGGAGTAATCACTCATCAGTCTGTAAGTACTTAGGAAAAGATGTCCAAAGATTTTGGTGAATATATCAATGTCATCTCACATTAAGGAATCTTTTTGTAACTATAATGTTAACCATTTCAAAGTGACCAGTTGATCTCTGGCAATATGTCTATTAGACAATGGTATATTTGAAAATTGGCTCTGCTAATACTCTGCAAATGGCAAGACTTTTGCAAACAAAAAAGATCAGTAGACAAAATATTTTCTCTCCTTTCTTTCAGAAAGATTCTTAATTCTACAGCATATAATCTGTTTTGAGCATAAATCCAAATTATTTTTGGAATGAAAATATAATTATAGTCTATTATAGATTTTTCTAACAAGCACTAGATTGTATGTAATCTTGCTTTCTTTTCATCTTTTTGCTGTCTCTGTTCCATTTGGCCTGTGAAAGCATTTAGTTTATACTAACTCTTGGTAGATAAAACATATTCTCTGTGCAGGATAGTGGCCTATGCCCATTTCAGATAAAAAAAAAAAACTTTAATCTCTACCTCCAAATTCCTCAGTAACCTAAAATGCTAATAAGAAAAGGGTTGAGCCATATATTAATAGTCCTCTTTCCTTCTACATCCTGAGTTCATTGATGGAAAACATCATAAAGGGACAGATAAAATATCTAATGTAACCATTTAGATTATGGTATTATGTAAATTTGATTCATGGAATGAAAACAATTTTTAGCTTCTTTTAAAGGTCAAAAATATGCATGGGCTTTTTTGTGTGTCTGTGAGCCAGGTATGGGATTTGATTTGTTGGGGAAATTCCCCTAAAATTGAGAGTCTTTCAGAGTTGTGTGGGCACTGAAACATTTAGAGGATTGCCTGTGGTTTCAGAGGAAGTACTTGAACTCACCTTTTGTAGGGGATGAATCCTGAGTTGATTACCTACTGTTATCCTTTAGGGTAGTGCCTTCTTGTTGGAATAATCCCATCTGAACCAGAGATACTGCAGCCCCAAATTAGGAAGCAATGCTTGTCCTGGATAATATTTCTTAGTGATAGCAGCCCTCTGCTCTAGATGGCCAGCTTCCCGACACTCCCAGGACATGAAATAGGCAGTGTTTTCTCAATGATTCGGGATAGGAAATGCAGGGCAGAAGGCATACTCCAATCTCTCTATTAACAAAAATCTGAAGGAAATGCTAATGAGCAGTGGAATTAGAGAAAGCATTAAAGAGAAAAGGAAGTGAATGACATGAATAATGTACTAACTATTCAGAGTTTCTTATAAAAGGAAGGCCTCTGATATGTATTGGGCACAAATCTATTATGTAGATTCACAGCCTCTTACATTTCTTCTTAGAGTCCAAGCCCTGAGTAATTTGTTCTCCCTTTGAGACTGATGGTTGCCTGTCATGTTTTCATACATAGGTATTGATTTTCGTAATTACCCATTGTCCAAATACAAATTTCTCGAGCATTATTCTTTCTAGATTTACTCAGCATGCTAGTCTATCTGTCACATCTTACTGAATTGATTTATTCTCCCTGTCTATATTTCATTAGAGGTATTGACTTTGTTTGTTCACACAATGGATAAGCCATTGAGCATCAGAGAGAATTAATTCTTCTATACTTAGGATATCTTAAATCATATTTTTTTCTTATGCCTTATTAAGGTACTTCTGACATTGTTTTCCTGTATTGGAGCAGGAAAACTGGTGTTTCTTTCAAAATGATGCCATTGCTGCTACATTCAAAGTTGCAAATTCATTTCTATAAATCATCAGGTCTAAGATCATTCTAGTGAAAAAATTGTTGGAGAGGACTTGTGTATACTTTACCTATGTCTCATATCTAGGAAGAACTCATCTGTATTACTAATCAAATAATAACAAATTCCCGAGAAAATGTTAGTTATTTTTATTCAAAGAGGTTTTTTTTGTTTTGTTTTGTTTTCCATCGGACTTTCCTTAGTCAAAACAGGTGTTGAAGAACAAGGAGTTCTAAAAGCCTTAGTTTAGTTTTAAGATGTAATATCTTGGGATTAGCTGGCACAGTGAATAGAGTACTGGCCCTGAAGTTGATCATTTAATCCCAATAGTCTAACACCCCCCAAAAAATATAAAATAAAAAGATTAATATCTTCAGAAGTTTAAATGCTACCAATTTAATAAACATTTTAAAGTATAATTATATAAGTTAATTTTGACTTATTTATTTAGTATTGTGAATTTTGAATAATAAATATTTAATGTGAATTTTACCAAATTTTTAATTTGTAATTTTGCATTGTATAAGATAGTTTTCTTAGGACACTTTCTCAAATCACTGTCTGGAGAGAGGATGTCCTCCTTGTTCGGCCACCTTAGTTACCAACTTTTTCCTTTTGGCCATGTATGCATCAAAATTTTATTCTTTGAATGAGCTTAAGGCTAGAATGTAGTCCTCTCAAACACTGCATAGTAGCTGATAAAAGTTTTACAAAGTTTGAAAATTTCCAGCAGTGGTCATTATGTTGAAAAATGTCAGTATATTAAATAATTTATCTTTTAGTTCTTGTTTCTATAAGTTTGTAGCATTTATATTTCTGAAGTTATCAAAATTTAAAGCTACACTTTTGGGACTATATACATATATGCACACATATCAACTATTCAGTCATGTATTTCTGTGTATATATGTATATGCATATACATATACATACATGTACACACACATGGCTTAAAGGTTAAAATTGCTTCATGGAATTTATACACACAAGACACATACACTCATGTTTCACTAGTTAGTTTTTATAGTTGTCTTTTCATTCTTGTTTTTAATTCCTTAAAAGACCATCTTAAGAATATTACATTGAATTTTGATATTAAATAAGCATTAATAGATTCCAGATTTGAGGGGATTTATTTTGGTATGTTAATTTAACTCAGTTGGCAAGATATACTTACACACACTGTAACTCAATAAGATAGGTTTTAGGTTGGTACTTCAATGAAAGCCTTGTGAAAAGAGCATTCTGGAGTCATGGGATATGGGTTCACATACTATCTTTAATGGTTAGATTACATGTCCTCTCAGGCAAATTCTAACATTAGATTTGTTGTCTTATGAATTTGCATAGCACATCCCCCATGAAAACTGTGCACATTCTCTGTCTATGATCTCATACTTGGGAGCACTCCTTCTATTACAGACTGCAACCTGTCTATACCTCCTTTTCTATTTCTTTTTGTAAATGATCTGGTGACTGTCGATCTAAATACTTGAGGTCTTCCTCTGATTCTTTTCATATTTCATGTGTATTAGTAGAATATGTGAAATTAGATCAATAAATTAACTATAAGGATAGAACTCTGCAGTTACAAGGCAATTTTTCATGATTTCATTTGATTTTCACAGCAACCTATAAAGGTAAAGTATACATTGATATATGTTACAGATGAAGAAACAGACTCATATAGGTTAAATTATTTCATTAAAGTCATCCAGCTATAAAGGGGCTGACCCTAAGATTCACTCCCAGGTCTTTTATGTCTAGGTCTAATGTTATTTCTACTATATTACTGAAATAATAAAGATTATCCTTTCTTAAGACCCTCCATTTTAAATGAACTTGATCTATCATTTTAAATAGAAATAGAATCCATCCCTCTTAAAAAATTCTAAATTTCTTGTGGAAAGCCACTAAGTAAAAAGGATGGAATTTTCCCATCTCATATTAATTCCATTTTTTTCCATAATGGAACATGATAGGCAACTATAAGTCAGAAAAATAGAAAAAAATCAAAGTTTTGGGTCCTGATAATTACATCTTTTTATGGAAAATTAGTTTCAACTCCCAAGCCCCAAATAATGTTCATTTGCTATAATAGTGTAGAGATATGAAATAAAAAGGAATTGTTGTATTTATAGCCTATTTCAGAACTTTCATCCCAATTCTGAACTGAACTTTTTCATTAAATATTTAATGTTTTCTCTTCCCAAATATCTTGTAAAACATACATATGCAACACACACACACACACACACACACACACACACACACACACACAAACACACACACCAAACTGAGGAGTTTTTATTTTTTATTGTTCTTTGCCTATCAGCTCAAAGAATTTGATGGAACAAACTTTTATGTTCATAGAATTATAGACTAAATCAGATTCTTGAGTAGAATTCAATGACATTTTTAAATTGCTTTCCTACATAGTTATGCATAATGCAGTATTCTAAATGCTATATTTTATATAATCTTCAATATTTTTCTATCACTGTGGCAACAAAAAAATGGGATTCTTTTTCTAGCTTAAAACTGTACTCACCCTCATTTTCTTTTCTTAATTCAATTTTATTTTATTTTCAGGCTTATATTTTTCCTCCCATCTATTACTAATTGAAAAAGCAAAGCAAAAATTGCTGCTAACACACATAAACAAGAAAATCCTTTCACTAGCCATATTAAATACACACATATATGCATCTATATATTTTTGTATATGACATATACATATATATGTATGCATTTATATCTGTTATGTATAAATGCATATGTGTATCTATCTGGTGGAGGATCTGGTAGAATTGTGGTTGGTCATAGTGTTGATCAGAGTTCCTAAGTATTTCAAAGTTGTTTGCCATTACAATATTCTTGCTACTGTATAAATTGTTCTCCTGATTCTGTGCCTTTCACATCAGTTCATACAGGTCTTCCCAGGTTTCTCTGAAACCATTCCCTTCATCATTTCTTACAACATAATAGCATTCTTTCAAATTCATATGTCATAATTTTTTCATCCATTACTCAGTTGATAGACTTTCTCTCAATTTTCAATTCTTCAAAAAGAGCTGATAAAAATAATGTTGTACATAAGGATTCTTTTCCTCATTCTTTGAAGATATAATACCTTTTAAAGCATAGTTCCAAAATACCTTTCAGAGTAGCTGGACCAATTGAAAGTTCCATGAACTAGATGAAATAATATATCTGTTTTCCCAGAGTCTCACCATCATTTGTCATTTCCTATTTGTCAGTTTAGCCCATATGATGTGTATGAGGTACTATATGACAGTTGTTTTAATTTTCTTTTTTTTTTAGCAATTTGAAGCTTTTCTTTTCTATGTGACTACTGATAGCCTCTTCCTCTGAAAATTATTTACCAATTGGTGAATGGTTCTTGCTTGTACATGTTTGAATCAATTCCCTATATGTATTAGAAGTGAGACCTTTAAAAATGAAACTTGATCCAAAGATGTCTTTACCAATTTCCTTCTTCTCATTTAAGCAGAATTGATTTTGCTTGTACATAAACTTTTAAATTTATTTAAGCAAAATTGCCCATTTTAATTCATGTAAACTTCTCTCTCATTTGGTCATGTATTCTTTCTATCTATACATCTAATAGGTAATTTCTTTCATGTTCTTTTAATATGTTTATGATGTCACATTTTATAGCTAAACCATGTACCTATTTAGATCCATAACTGTGATCTTTGTCTTTATCAAATACTAGCTACTAGTAAATATTATCTAATATGTTTTACTGATTAACCTCTCTTCTATTACATCATATCAATTTGTTTGGTAAGTATGGCTTTGAGTGTAGTTAAGGATAAAAAACCAGTAAGCCCTCTTCTTTCCTAATTTTTTTCATTGATTCTCTTGATATTCATGACCTTTTCTTCTTCCAGATGAATTTTTTCCCTAATTCTTTAACCTTTTGGTTGTCTAATTGGTATAGGACTGAATAAATAATTTTTTTTTCAGTTTGTATTGTCATTTTTATTATATTAGCTCAGTATCCGCATGAGTAATTAAAATTTCTTCAAATATTTAGATATGATTTTGTGGGGGAGGAGTTGTAATTATGTTCATACAATTCCTGTATTTGTGTTTTCAAAAAGACTTCCAAATATTTTATACTATTTATGTAGTTATTTTATGTTCAGTGTCTTGGTCGTCCTCCCATTACTATTTTAAATGGAACTTCTCTTTCAATGTTTTCCTGATGAATTTTGTTGGTAATATATAGAAATGCTTATGCTTTGTGTGAATTGATTATTATATCTTATATCTTTGCTGAAGTAGTTAAATATTTCAATTATTTTCAGTTTTTTTAGCTAACATTCTAGGGTTCTCTAAGTAAACCATAATATTATCTTCAAAAAGTGTTGATTTTGTTTCTTTTTGCCTATATTTACTCACTCAATTTCTTTTTCTTATCTTACTTTTTTATCATGATAGCATTATATTAATTAATAATGGAGATAATAGACATGCTTACTCTACCTCTGATCTTAATGGAAAGATTCCTAGTTTATCCTCATTGCAAATAATAGTTTCTTAGTTTTACATAGATACTATTTGTTATAACAAGATAAAACCTTATTTCTCACTCTTACTTTCCAAAGTGTTTTTTATCACAGATTTCAAAGTTAAAAAAGTTTTTTCTTGGGTTTGGTTTTGGGTTTTGGGATAAGTGTGAAGTGTGAAAACAAAAGGGGACATTTTAGGTTTTTTAGTCAGGAAGATAAGAGATGAATGACAAACAAATGTGTCATTTTCAAGAATAGAGATGACAAATCCTCATCAGCAATGTTGTAGTTGAGAAGTCCAGAAAGATAGAAAGAATCTGTACTTTGGTCTTGGTGCCAAGTAGTCAGTGCTAACTATGGGAAGGAAGAGAGTTTTGAATCTAGAAGTTATATTATTGCAAGTATCCATTCCAGGGATACAATGATGCCTCTGCCCAGAGAGAAAGTTATAGAACAGTTGCTTGAGAGAATGAATATGCAGTTTAACCACTAAGTTTCTAAACTGGTAATATGGATATTTTTGAATGCTGATGCTGAAAATGAGAGGGAGACAGATATCAATGATGAAGGCTAATGTTTTTAGCAATTAAAAAGAGGTTATATTTTTGGCATCATCTTTCATTTTTCCCCCCTCTCCATCCCTCACCTCAACCAGATCCAAACAGTTGAGAAGTCCTTTCTATTCTAGGTAGATAACATTTCTATACCTTCCTGTTCTCTCCACTTCCCCACATTACTTCAAGCTCTCCTTAGGGGGAATTTTATTTCCTTCTACTTGGTTTCCCTGCCTCAAGCCTGTCCCCTCTTTTTTCTAATGAATCTTTCTTATTGCTACCAAAATAATCTTCCAGAAGTACAGTTTTGACTGCCGCCCCATCTTTTCACTTTGAGCCCATTCATTTACTCTACTTTCTGTCCAGATTGAAATACTAGTCATCCCCTAGATTCTTCATGGTATCTCCTACTTCCATGCATTTACACAAGCTGTCCTGCATGCCTGAAATGCACCTTCCTTCCCCCAACTTTCAGGGATCTTTTTTCCTTCTCCTCCTGCTCTTCCTTCCTCTTAATCTTTCTTTTCCTCTCCCTCTTTCTCCTACTTTTCTTCCTTCTCCTCCTCCTCCCCCCACCCATTTAAAAAGTAAGCTATTGATAATGCCATTCCAAATTGCTAGGCAAAGAGATTCTGTAGCTAATTCCATTATTGAATACTATTCACTAAATATTCTTTATTGTCCAGTGTAGAATTTTCCTTTGTGGGAGTTGAACATTTGCTTACTTCAACTGCTTTACTTCTTTAATACTCTTGCATCTTCCCTGGTGTCGTTTCAAACTCCTGTTTGCAATATGTTTGTTGTTCTTCCAATCTGTTACAGAATGTATACATTAACTCTTTAAAATTGCTTCTCTTCTGAGGACTTATCACCCTGTCTCAAAAGGAAAAAGAAATATTTTAAATTGGTAATTGAAGAGATTTCATGATAATGTCTTTTCCTCATCACTGATACAGGTCAGCAGTGCTTCTTCTTATTCCCTACATTTCCCTTACAAGCCCTCCCCAAATACAGATATTCACACATGTACCATTCCACTGGACTAGAATTGTCCATTGGGCAGCTAGATGGCTCGGTGCATAGAATGCTAAACCTAGAGTTAGGAAGTCTCATCTTTCTGACTTCAAATCCAGTCTCAGACACTTACTATCTGTGTAAGCCTGGCCAAGCCACTTAACCATGTTTGCCTCCATTTCCTCATTGAAAAGGAAATGGAAAACCACTCCAATATCTCTGCTAAGAAAACCCCAAATGAGGTCAGGAAGAGTTGGCCACAATTGAATAACAACAACAGAGCTGCCCACCTCCTGCTAATACTTCCTCAAACTGATGTCTATCCTTCTATTTTTGCTATGTTTCTGGTCTGCTTTATAGGTAAGAATGAAATTGGCTGAGGAGTGAAACTCATTCATAGCTGTAATGGTTCTGCCCAGTAGAAAGCATGGTATAAAACTTCTACCACCTGTCCTCATTTTAAGAAGGATAAATAAGCCCAGTATCTTAATTTTACCTACCACAGGAGGTTTCATAATCCAGTAATCCTTAGAATCTGAACAGTTTTGAAATCTATAGAATGCTGAAAGTCAAGTAGTGAGAAAAATATTTTCAATCCAGCTAAAGATGTGTTTGTATCTTGGATTTAAAAAGAGAAGTAATAATAGAATTAATATCTAAGTTTTTCTATATTTTGTAACTGATAGTGGCATGTCAGTTTTAAAATTATAAATGATAATTCTTGGTTTTTGCTCATAAAAGTGTAAAAAAGAGCAGCAAACCTAGTAGTTACTTTCTTAAAAAATATTATCAGAAGTCCTGAGCAGTTGGCATATATTTTGCTATAAGATATATTTAAATGATACAATACATTATAAATTTAATATTTTAAATCTTTGACTCTCTGAAGTCTTGCTCAGAAGTCAGGTCTTCCCAGACTGACTTCCCAGTTTTTCAATTAAAAGGAGATAATATTGGTTTACTTATATCTAATATAAATTCAGTGTCAAAGTGATTTTCCTCAATCATGGATCAGGCTATATCATTGCCTCACTCAAACAATTCCATTATATCCCTGTAGCCTCTAAAGGAAAGCATAAACTCTCTGTTTAAATCTTGTTTCTTCACAACCTTACCCCCATCTATTTTTCTAACCTAACAACATTACCCCCTCTTCCATGCTCTGTGATCTGATTAAACTGACTTTCCTCAGTTCTTCATACAAGAAACTTCCTATCCTGTCTCCTAGCATTTGAACTGGCCAGCCCCCATGCTTAAAAAATGTTCCTTCCTTTCCTCTGTCTCTCAGAATCCCTTTCTTCCTTTTAGACTTAATTCAAGCACTGCCTTCTTGAAGCCCTTTCTCCTTCCTCCTCCCCATCCACACTCCTATCTCTCCCCCAAGCTGTTAGTTCCCTCCCTTACAAACTACTTTGCAGTGAAAATACTCTGTATTCATTCTAAAAGAGAAACTGGTCTTTGAGCCTAAAATAAAATATACAAAATTACAAAGGACACCAATTATATTAAAATATAGTTATCAAGATATTGGGGGGGGGCAATTCATCAACCTTAGATTAAAAGAACTCTTTTCTAAACCCATCTTAAATATTTTGATCATTATTAGGGACAGGGGAGATTTTTTTTTTCATATTTGGTAATGCTGCTGCAGCTGGGGCTGTTTCACCATCAACAGGCCTATTCTCTAAGATAAATAACCCTAATGCCTTAAACAAATATTCAAATAACATATTCAGTTTGTTAAATCATTTTGATTTCTTCATTGTGAGAGTTTTCCACATGTATTCTCAAACTAGATATGCAATATTATGCCAAAAACCTGATTAGGGTCCAATTATTAAAGTATAATTCATTAGGGTCAAAGGGCTTGAAGTTACCTTAGAGATCTTCTAATTTGATGGTTATATGCCACAGATGGAGAAATGACTCCAGAGAGATAAAATTACTGCTCACATCTAGGAAGAACCAGAATTTGAACCTAGTTCCTTTAACTAAATTCGCTGTTTTTTTTTCCAATATAAAGAAACTGGTTTGCTCTACTCCTTTTGAGACAGAAAGCACATAATAATCTTTTTTTTTCCTTCTTTATAAAAAAATAATAGCACTAATTTCAGGTTACTTATAGTTCTCTACTTAAGCCACAGGTTTCACATGTACTATATCCATGCTGCTTCTATTGAATTAATCCTCTTCAAATAAATTATTCTATACTTCTCTTTATAAATTTTATTTTCTTTAATTCTGTCCACTTAAAAAAATTATTTTCAAGGATACTTTTCATTCCCTAATTCCCAACTTCCAGTCCAATGTTGCACACAGATTTGTTGAACTCCATCAAATATGTTTCCTAGCATGAGTAATAGAAATTAAGTTCAGAAAGTTCATGAATCTAGATGTTCCATAAATTGACTTATTCAGAGACTATGTACATATTCTAAACTTGATATATTTTAACTATATATATGATCTTTCCTATGATCGTGACTTGAGGAAAAATTTTTATAATTCTTTTGGAGAGTAATTTTTATTACACTCTTTATCTGAAGATACAGCTCATGTTTCATAAGTGCTCTGTTTTAAATATGCTTCCGAAGCAATGGTAGCTAACATTTATTGAATGTAATATTAATAGTATTCTGCCTTTCCAATAAGGCACTTTCTGACCAAAGATTTATGTAGTTGGGAAACATACCTTTTTCTGTGATCTAACTCAAGGATTCTTAAACTTTTTCCATTTGCAACTTTTTTGACTTCAAAATTTTTCATGTGATCCTGGTATATAGGTATACAAATCAAATATTTACTTATAATAAATCATAAGGAAATTTATTTTTAAATAATTCTTTGGTATACATAAAACTTTTACTTTTTATCAAAGATGAAAGCAAATTTTCCTATTAATGAGATGGATGGGCTTGCTTATTTTTACATAAAAAATTAAATCTTGGCAGAATATTTGATACTTTTTACTGTTGACAAATTTTTAATGACCTCCACTTTCAGTTAGGTAAGTCAATATGGAATCACAGGATTAGGATCAATAATTTAATAAACTTTGATCTATGTTCATGGCAGCCCTTTTTATAGTGGCAAGAAACTGGAAACTCAGTGAATACTCATCAGTTGGAGAATGGCTGAATAAGTTATGGTTTATGAATGTAATGGAAGATTATTGTTCTATAAGAAATAATCAGCAGGTGATTTCAGAGAGGCCTGGAGAGACTTACATGAACTGATGTTAAGTGAAGTGAGCAGAACCAAGAGATCATTGTACATGACAACATAAAGATTATATGATGATCAATTCTGATGGACATGGCTTTTTTCAGCAATGAGATGATTGAGGTCAGCTCCAATGATTTTATTATGAAGAGACCCATATGCACCCAGAGAAAGGACTGGTAACTGACAGTGGACCACAACATCGTATTTTTCACTTATTTATTGTTGTTTGCTTACATTTTGTTTTCTTTCTCACTTTTTTCCTTTTTGATCTTTCTTGTGCAGCATGATAATTATGGAAATATGTATAGAAAAATTGCACATATTTAACTTATATTGAATTACTTGCCATTTAGGGAAGGTAGTGGGGAGAAGGGAGGGAAAAAATTTGGAACACAAGTTATGCAAGGGTGAATGTTGCAAATTATCTATGCATATGTTTTGAAAATAAAAAGCCTTAATTAAAAAAAAGTAAAAAACAAACTTTCATCTAGACTATTGTCAACATTCCCATTGTTGTTTTGGAACTCACAAAATTATTCTTGAGTTTATCTCCTATAAAATAGAGAGTTTTCAAACTGGACTTTTTTTATGCAATTCAAGAATAATAAGAATTGAGAAAAAGCCAGTACATTGGGTTATTAAGAGATCACTGGTAACTTTGGGAAGAGCAATTTCATTTGAATCATGATGTCAGAAGCTAGCAGAGAGTTGAGAATGAGGAAAAGTTTTGCAAAGGTGAATGTTGAAAACTGCATGTATTTGGAAAAATAAAAGCTATTATTAAAAAAAAGAAGAAGAGTGAGAAAAGAAAATGAAGTTTTCTTTGCAGATAACTTTTTTTAGGAGTTGAACCACAAAAGGGAAAGATGTGAAATTACAATTCATGGAGATAAATGATTCAAGTGAAGATTTTTTGAGAGTAGAGGAGAGATGAGCATGTTATTGGTATTATACTTGGAAAGACTGAAACTGTAGAATGATAGAGGGGACAGTCTTCTTGGAGAAGATAAATTAGAATGGAGTCACTTGTGCCTTGACAATGAGAAGGGCCACTTCTTCATTGGCCCAAGGGTAAAGTAAGAGATAGTAGTAGAAAATGATTGAATGATGTGATAGGAGGAAGAGGTAATAATAATAATAATAAAAGAGCCTCTCAGTGAATGACCCTAATTTATTCAGTGAAATATTAGGCAAGCTTCTCAATTGAGAGGGTGAAGGCAATGGGAAGTTTGAGGAGGGATAAAAAGATTGGGGGAAATCATTTTAGTAAGGGAAAAAATGAATCACCAAAGATTTTAAAAGTTGGCCTTATCTCAGTGGGGATCCAATTGAGTTATGTAACATAAATATATAGTAGTTTATTGATTTTCTTCAGCTTAAACTAAGAGCACATGAATGTTCTGCACTCAGTTTGTAACTGAAGCTTTACAGAAAGCACAGTGGAAAGGGTATGAATGCTGCTAGGGCTGTGTTAAAGGAAATGGAGATGCAGGAGTGGGACACTAAGAATGGGATTTGATCAGTGTCAACTGAGGAATTCAGAATCAGTGGGATGGGAAGAAAATGACAAGTTTGCAATATCAGTGAAAAATTAATTTGGGTATATAATCATTGTTCAAAAAAGTTTATTCAGGGGTAAAATTGTTACAGAGCATCAAGCAAGTAGTGTGTAGTTGCAAAACAGAGAGGAGAAGGGAAGGTGAAGAATGTGTTTAGGGATAAGGCAAATGATACTGAGATAAACTGCCAAAGATAGTGTGTTGAGTGGGATCCAATGGTTGCTCTGGTTGGCCAGAAAACAAGAGAAACTGGCATGCTGACTGCAGTAGAATATAAATGCCTAGAGACACTCACATTGAGGAAGAGTACTGTGCTGATATACTCTTGACTCTTCTTTCTCTGAGTCAATTATGTGGTTCAGGGAATAGAATATTGGCTTCGTCATCAGGAAGACTTGAGTTCAATCCCTGCCTCAAACACTTTGTGTAGCTGAAACAAAACACTGAACAAAACACTTAACTTCAGTCTGCCTCTGTTTCCTTAAAAATAACGTCAAAGATAATAATCTTATCTATTTCCAAGGGTTTTTTTTTTTTTTTTGAGGATCAAATGAGATAGTAATTGTAAAGCACTTTGCAAATCCTGAAGTGCCATGTAAAGGCTTGCTAGTATTATTACTGGTGCTAAATTGCTACCTATTTTCTAAAACCTACCTAATGTCACCTCTTTTATGGAAAATGTTTTTGATCCATTTGATAGCAAACTTTTTTAATATCTTATTTATATTTTTTCTTTTAATTTGCTTGATGCAGGTGACATATAGTGTGATATATTTGTGCTTATCAGATTTCCATTAGTGAAGACATTAAACTTTTTGTCTCAATTATTCCTGTGTGCACTTATTACTTATTTGTATTACTTACTATATGCTGTAAGTGAATAATAAATATTTTTCACATCAGTAAGTGAATGTATGTGTTCTTTTAAGAGCTTTCCTCACCAAAAAAAAAATCCTGTGAGCAGTTTCTTAGGTATAAATCAAATCATTATGGGTTAAATAATTTTTGCTAACATCTAACTATATAAAGCAAATTGCTGTACCTATCTTATACTTGTGCTTTAAAAAAATTATTGTGAATTATAATTTCCTGGAAATTCCCTTAGAATTTTATCATTTCTCCCTTTTTGGTCTAAAATCAATGGTTATATTAAAAGAAGAATAATGTTTTAAGACTGTTTTACAATGTAACTAAGGATTCTCTGTGCCAAGTTTTGACATTTTATCAGATTTCTGTTTTTAAGGTCTAATTTTTCTGTAGTGAATAAAGACTTTAAGAAATGTTTCAATAGATGTTAATTTATTTTACATTTCAAATTTTTCAATTTAAGTCTCTTAATCTAATAGATATTCAAAGTTTTAAAAATCTGTTGCTACTTTCTCACATCTATGAATAATCATATTATTAATCCTGAACTTCACTGGTATCTTTTATAATTTTACCTAGTTCATCTAATAGGTCGTTCAACAACAGGCTTAATTGATAACATATTTGTCACTTGCTTTTAAAGTATTTTTGGCATTTAAAAATGAAATTTACATATCTATAATTAGCTAATGCATTCACTAAGTTCTTATAAACAAGATGCAGGTGTACAAGCATTTGTACATGGGTTCAGGATCCTTTTATGAAAAAGGGACACTATTGCTATACTTTGTGAAATGAAAAGATTTTGATAAAAGCGAAAATGTTTACATAGTCTTATTATAGTGTTTGAACTGCTATCATTTCCTCCATTCATTGCTAGAGAGAATTTTTGATTCTCTAAAATCATACTTCTAAAATAGTTATCTGTTTATACTCCAGAGACTGGCAATTTTGACTCAAACAGACTATTTTGCTTGCCATATAATATTTCTTTTTATGGATATAATACATAAGCTGATACATGATTATTTCTGGAGGTTGGATGCCCATGCTCTCATTTATAGTAAACAAGTGAATTGATGGTCACCATAATAGTAATTTTCCAGTGATTGGATCTTTACTGTTCAGGAAACAAAGTATACCATTTTGATTGCTATTCTATTATTGCTGCAAAGTAGAAAATAACATGTTATTTATTGAATATAATATAGTATATACTTTGAATAAACATGGAAATCATGGTGGGAGAAAATTTACTAGGAGTCTAATATGACCTATAACCACAGATCACAAGTAGTCATATAAATGTGATTCTCTATATCATCATAGACTTGTTAATGTATAATATTTGTTTTATACTATTTGCTTAAATATTTTAATCTGGAATTCAAAAAGTCCATTTTATTACTGAAAATAATATTGGATATGAAATTTATTTATAATGAGATATATATACTATATTTTTATTTTTTAAAACATGATTTTCTCTTTTTTACATAAAATATGTTTTCATCTCTAGTATAAGAATATTTTTCCAGCATTTGTTTCTAATAGCAGCAACATATAACATTCATTTTACTTATGTCTGGTAGGTTCTGTATAGAATCAATCACCAAATTATCTATTGAATGTCTAGTATCAATCAGTGACTAATTTTTATCAATTATAGTATGATCAGTACTATTTTTGCTTTAAGAGATACAGAAGCATGGACACTGGCTCTATTTTTAAAGAGCTGTCACCTTAGTTGGGGAAACAAGCATCTGAGAGAGAAAAATTTTGTCAAAACATGGAAGTACAAAATTAAGTATTTTCCTTTTCTATATTTTGATCCATAAAGATAGGAAAAAATCTGGATTTCTACAGGAAGACTGTAATATATTCCAGGTGAGGAGAGAAAGAGAAGGAAGAGGGAAAACAAATTGTATGATATTTGACAGTTGGCAAAACACTTATGATTTGCACGATGTAAGGGGAGAAAGCATCATGCAATGATAAGAGGATCCCTGATGAACTGAGTTTCAAACTCCATCTTTACCACTTTCTACTATGGGCAAGTCACTTTTGTGCATTAAATATCCTTATCCACAATAGAAAAACTTGATATGATCATAGATTTAGTCAAACAAAATTGTAGTTTTTCTGGTGTACCCCTCTATATTTTATCATTAAAAAAAGCTGAAACTTAGAAAGAGTCAATGACTTTGCCAGTATCAGAGAAGTAATAAGCTTCAGAGGTAGTTTTTGACAAGTCCTCTAACTTTTAAATCAGTGCTTTTCCAAATGTGCCTAGCTGCTTTCATTTTAAACTCCATGTTTACTCTTAAATCTAAATCTATGATCTTAGATCTATTCTCCTCTCTTTGTTGACTTCTGATAGTCACTAAAACCTAGATTTCTCCTAGAGATACCTCATCTATTTATAGCCTCTCTAAGGCTAGAAGATGAAAACCCAGACAGACAGAATTTAAATTACTTGCCCACCCTCCCACACTTCTCCAGTATCTGAAACTGGATGTAAACTCAGAACTTCCTAATTCCAGATCCAGGACCTAGTGTTGGTACTGTATGCCAAAAACACTATGAAAAACTGAAATGATAAACAAAACCTACTAAGATGAATTTTTTTTAAAAAGATGATGTACCTTAGATTAAAAAAATAAATGTTGTAACAGTAAAATATGGGGAAGCAGTGGCTGGAAAACAGGTCCATCTGGCCCTGATGATTGAGGTAGCTAAAGAGTGGTGGTAGTGGGAGATAACTTCCATTTTCTTGGCTTCATATCATCCAACAGTTAATCAATCAACAAGCACTGATTAAGTACCTACCATGTAGCAGGCATTTGGGGATAAAAGTATAAAAACAAAACAGTTTCTACCTTTTTTCTTTATTTAAAATTTAATAAAAAATTAAAAAATAGAAAAAGACAGAAAAAGAAAATGAAAAACAAAACAAAACATTTTTCATGTTCCCAGAAGAACATTAGGGAAGATTCAAAATGTGTAACAATAGATTTCCATTTTAAGAAAGTATATATAATAATAGAAGAAATTATATTCATGATTATTCATCTTTTCTGATGTAGGTTTTTCTTTGGTTCTCTGCTATGCGCTTTTTATTTTATTCTTTTTTTTCTCCTTTCATCTTTCCTACCTCTCTCAAGCAGGCTCTGTGTGTGTGTATGGATATATGTATATATACATATGTGTATACCTATATATATCCACATATCACATATATATTATACTTATAACACATTTATACTTATGTAGACATCTAAAACAGTATTAAGATTGCTGACATATAATGCAGATTCCTCTCTTGATTGAATCTTTAAGTTTGACTTTGAGACCAAATGTCTGGGGATATTTGTATGATATACCTGCTGCAAGTAGGTTATAACTTGATGCAGTGGGAACACAGAAGAAAGGAGAGCATTGTGGAGAGTTATGAGGAGTATAAAGCATGTACAGAGGACAATGGCCAAACCCTTGATTCCTGGAGATTAATTTTCTAGGGGTACACTAACACACATAATACCAGGCATGGTATACAAATATTGACATACTGATTTTTTTTTAATTTCTGAATCTTCAAAGCATCATCTGAGATTTTATCAGCATGAAAAACTTGTTACAGGAAGTCTCTGAACTAACAGAAATCAAAAGTTGGCACTTACCTTAACTAACAACCAGAGTTGTTAGAGTCAGAGGAGGAAGAAACTATCTCACTTTTGTATTTTTATCCCTTAGTGCCTGGCATATGGTAGGTGCTTAATTAGTGCTTGTAAATCGGTTGACTTTTGTATGATATGGAACAGAGAAAATCCAAAAAAATTAAATGACTTCTCCAAAGTCACACAAAAGAGCTAAAAATCAAACTTAAGTACTCTGATTTTAAACTCAAGGCTTTCCCACACCCTTACCCACTGCAACATCCTTTTGTACCTTTATAAGCTGTAATTACATGGTTGTGTTAGATAAGTAGAAATTAGTCATTTGTCCAGGATCATTAATGCAATAAGTGTGGAAGGTGGAATTTGAAATCCAGGTTTTTCAGAAGTCAAATTCAGTATCCTATCTACCATAGAACACAATTTTTTATTGGAGGAGGGGGGAACGGTGAGGGAAATGAGGCAATCAGAGTTAAGTGCTTTGTCCAATTCACACGATTAGTAATTATCAAATGCTGGTGGCTAAATTTGAACTCCAGTTTTCCTGCCTCTAGGAGTAGTACTCTGTCCACTGTACCACTGTGCTGCTCCATTACACTACTTTTAAAATAAGTTTAATTATGTATTTAAATTTTTGTTTATATTTCATTTTCTCAGCTAGTAGTTTTATAAGAAAGTAAGGATTACTAAATACCTTCCCATCCTGATTAGAACCCTCTCTCCCTACTCAGCAATAAAGGGACAGCTATCCCAGGTGCTCTATACCTGAGCTCCATGTAACTCAGGATTCTCCAAACTAGCATTCCTGCCACTTTCAAAGAGCTTCCATGGAAGAATTTCTGTAAGCAGTAGCTCTGTGACCCATTCTTTTACCCAAAAGAAAACTAGAACATGTCAATGTTGCTGATTCGCTCATTTGTGTTGAAGCTATTACCAGGGCAATCATTCTGAAACATGACACCTTGAAGTATGAGTCATTCTATAATGCTAGTCAGTTGATGAAACATTATTCACTCTTCATTTTGTCCATCAGCTCAAGCAGAACATTTATATGACATTTAGCTCTTGGTAGAATAAGAAATTGCATTTCTGTGTTTTATGTGTGACCTTTACAATTCCAGGAATCATAGATTAAGAAATTCCATCAAGTTCAATGTTGCAATGCATCTAAAAACTATTTGCCATCTGCAGATAAACAGAGAAAAGTGATTCTAGGACGTGATCTCGAGGATTTTGCCCTTATCATAACTATTGAGAGTGATTTAGCAGCATTAAATCACCAAAAAAAATGTCCAGGATTATTAAGTGTTTATTCTTTAATGATTAAATAAGAGTAGCTTATGTAATTGAAAAAAAAAGTTATGATAGTTATATATTATATACATTTTGAAAGGGAAAGAGAGAATGCTAAAGAAAGGGAAGGAAAGCAGGGGGGACAGGGAAAGAAGAAGTAAGCAAGGAATTGAGAGGAAGGAAGGAAAGAAGGAAGGAATAGAGTCTCAATAGTAATAGAAAAGTTTAATAAAGGGAGGGTTTGGGGGAAAAGATGAGTTTGGATTGGTTATATTGATTATAGGGAACATGTTATACCTTAATTCTAGGCCCTAGGCTAGCTAATGAAAATTACTAATATAAGCTTTTGTATATAATACTAATATAAGATTTTGTAAAATCACAGATATAAGCATATTTAGACTTGTTAAGGGCACAGAAAGAATGCTTCCTAAGTAACTGAACCCTGAACCCAGGCAATCAGATGTTTTTTCTGTTTCTGTTTCAATAGATTTTATGACTAAGCTACTATCTAAAAACATACCATTTCTAATAACTTCTATATTATTTCTATAGCAATTTTAGTATTCTTAACTATGGCTTAGTGCCAGAATTATGGTATTATATAAGCATTGTTGCCCATGACCCTGATAGCTAATTAATTACCCATGCTACTTGACCTACCTACTTTGGCAAAATAAAGCTTTGATTTAAAGAAAATCCTGTGTGAGAGTTCTCACTCCATCTCTGAACCAAATGCTCTCTCACAACTAGATGACTAACAAACTGTTGGAAATGTGAGTTTGGAAGTTAAGAGATATTAAGAATTCTGAGAAATGAATCCTTGGGAGCTGATGAGATCACCAAATGCAAAGGCCCAGGACAGAGCCCTAGAGTATGCCCACCTTTAGTGAGAAAGGAAGGGAATGAGCATTTAATATAGTAAGTACTATATGCCAGGCATTGTGCAAAGTGTTTTACAAATAGCTCATTTCATCTTTATAGCCATTCTATAAAAGTTGCTGCTATTATCCCAATTCTACAGTTAAGGAAACAGAGGCAAACAGGTTAAATGACTTATCCACAGTAATACAGCTAGTAAGTGTCTGAGACTGAATTTGAATTTGGGTCTTCCTGAATCCAGGATCAGCATTCGATCCACTCTGGCACCTCACCTAGTTACCTTTAGCAGATATAACTTGGATAAATATCTAGTAAAAGCTACTGGAGAGTGTTAGGACAATTAAAAGGAGAATCAGTATAGAGTAGTATCCCAGAAACTTAGCAAGAGAGTTTCAAAGAAAATAGGGTGATTGACAGTGCCAAATGCTACACAAGTCAAGAAGGATAAAGACTGAAAGAAATCTATTAGATTTAGCAATTAAGAAATCATTGGTGACTTTAGGAAAAGCAGTTTAAGTTGAATGATGAAATAAGAAACCAGATTATAGAAAGTTAGAGGTAAAGAAAAGAATTTAGAAACATCAAAAATGGGTAACCTTCTTCAGGACTTTAGCAACAGAAGTGAAGTGGAATGACAACCAAGATGGGTATAGAATGCTCAAATATGGGAGTTTTGAGGAGGGAGAAGACATAGGAATGTATATAGGCAGAAAAGAAGTAACCAGTAGAAAGGGAGAGATTGAAGCCACGTGAAAGAACAAGTTTAATAGAAGGGGGTATTTGGCTTTAGGAAACATGATAGAATGGGATTGTTTATGGGTATGTTTTGCCTATTCTTTCTTCCTTCTTTAACAATTTCTGATCAGAGTGAGGACTAAGTGTCACTGCTCCTCCCTCCTTCCTCTTTATCTGAATAAACTTCTATTTGCACATCCTGATTATGTAACAGAAATTCCCCTATCATTACTCCTCCTCTCCAGATGTATTCCTCTTCCCCTCCTTTTATGTTTTTTTTGGGTTTTTTAATCATTAAAACATAACATAACCACTCCCAGACCTTCTATCTAATTAGTTTTCAACCATAGCCCTTGATAACAGTAGGAAGTAGGAATCTCTGGAGATACATGTAGCAACATCTTATATTAGAATGTAAACAGTTGATCCTTATTTAGTTCAGTATGATTTTTAACTCATGCTTAACTTTTTTTCTGTTTCTCATGACTTCTATATTTACACATTAAAGTTTTTTGCAGCTCTAATCTTGGCACCAGGAATTCTTGAAAGCATATTATTTCATTAAAGGCCCATTTTCCCCTATAGATATTTGAATTCTTTATGACTTCTTGCAGTATTTGGGAGGGAGGGGAGGCAGCTTTGAAGTGCTAGCTTTTGGCTATGATGCTCCTGGGAGTTTCCATTTTGTTGTTCCTTTCAGAAGGTGACCAGTGGATTCTTCTTTTTTTTACTTTGTCCTCTGATTCTAAGAGATCTGGGCTGTTTTCTAATCTGAGCTTGGAGAGGTCCTGACTTGGGTTTGCATCTAAGCAACACATCTGGTGAGTTGGCCCAGTGGGAGTTCTGGACTTAATCACTCTCAGTAAGCTGGACAGCTCAGCTGGTTCTGAGTGACAGAACTGCAGACTTCCCTTTGATCTAGGATTTGTGCTCTGGTTATTCTGCTGAATGTTTCACACTATGCTAGAAGCTGGCACTGAGAAGCAGTCCACTCATGGAGTCAGGATGACAAAGCTGACACCTGGTTTTGAATTTATTTCTTACTTAGTCCAGGGCCTAGGACTGATACCCATTCCTCATTTTACATCAGTATCCTTAGGAAGAGATCTCTTCATCAATTAGCTGTAGTTCTATAACCTGGAACTTTTTGTTTGTAACAGAGCTGCCAGTTGATATTTATTCTTGCACTCTGCTTAACTTTAGGCTCCTCTCTACTACTGTACTCCTCTGTGCCTCATTTTGTCTTGGTATATAGCCTCTCTCATTTCTGGCTGCTTCTCTGTTTCCCTTTACTGACCTGGGCTAGGAAAAAAAAGAAGTGATTTTATTCTTGCACTTTCCATTCAAGATTGATCAGGTGCCTATTGTAGAAGGAGGTGGTAGGGAAGAAGGGAAGAATTCTTTCTGCTACTTCACCATTTTCATTTATTTTTAGCTATTATTTACAGAGTAAAGCAGTCTTTGTCTAAAGGTATATTATTCTCTCAGGAAAAAAAAATAACATTTTCTTTTTCTGACACACAGGTCACTTCCTCACTCCTCTCTAATAATTTTCCATTAAAAAGTCAGGCAAAACTAATCTAATAGGATGAATGATCCTGACAGTGTCTGCTACTTTCTTTTTGTTGTTGTTGTCTACCCTTTATTAACAGAAAGAAAAGATAGTATTATCTTTCTCATGAATAAATAGCTACAGAAGTCAAAGAAGTCACTTGGCATGTATTTTATTTGACATTTACATTTTGATGAGTTCTAGTTCTCTGATGCCTTCTTTATTAATCGTGCTAAAAGTTCTCATTATTACTTATTATTTTGGGTTTGTCGTTTCTCAGAATAATATCTTATTCAAAAGAAACTATGTCCAAAACTTCAAGTCAAACAAAAGTTTAATTTTTTTTCTTCCAATTTCCAGTGAAATATTTAATGTCTATATGCTATGACCATACATTAGAGAGATCACCTGATAGTTTTGTCTTGTGTTTTTTTTTCTTTAGAATTCACATCTTTGAAAAGTTCTTTTTGTTATTATTTTATAGAATGTCACATGAATAGGAAGTAGGCAACAGCTGTAGCATATCACTTTTGGGGTCCTTATTGTTCTGAATACCATGCCATAATACAATTTGCAAAGCAGTTAAGCTGCTAATAACCAATAAGGTAAATGGGGAGATCTTTCTTTCTTCCAGGCCCTCACAAAACTAAGCAATTCTTGAGTTATTCATTAAAAATCTGTTCCATTTACTTTCTACAAAGATTTCTAACTATTTAAGCATTATAAGAATAATTCAAAATATCCTCTGAGACTTTGTGGATTTGTTTTACAGTTTTTGCTTTAGATTCTGTGTGAGCCCATGTATTATCTTGTTATCCATAGATATTAGTTAATACATGGTCCATGTACTAGGTAAAGTGTTATTATTTGATATGCAAAAGTGAGAATAAATCCTCCAAGCAAGGATCATCTAACTTCAAAAAGTATGGACTGGGAGTTTAAGGTGCTAGTCTTGGGTGGCTAGGTGGCCTAATGGATGGAGCACTAAACTTGGAGTAAAAAAGAACAAATCAGGGGGGCGGAGCCAAGATGGCAAACTACAAACAGCTTTCTCTGTGAACTCCAGGGACCTTCCCTCAAACCCAGACAAAGTGAGCCTTCTAACTGGTTTTTGAGTGAGGGCCTCGCCAAACATTTGGACTACAACGCACTTCTATCAAAAATCTACCTTGAAAGAACTCCAGAGAAGGTTAGCCTCGGGAAATCGGCCACTGTTTCCGATCAGACTCCAACCGGGGCGGAAGTCAGGGCTGCAATAGAGGGGCGGATTTTAGGCACCCAGGAAGCCCCTGGGAGACGCCTGGGCCACTTTGCTCTGCTTGTGGACAGGTGTTTTGGCAGATCTGCCTTTGGTAAAGGGTGGATCGAGAGCAGCTGAAAACGTGGTCATAGTGAGAATCTAGCCCGACCAGCCTCAGACCGGAAGTCAACTCGGCAAACTGCCCCAGGGCAAATACAAATTGATGCAGTTTTCTCTGCTTTTGACCAATATCCCAACTTTAAATCATGAGCAAGAAGCAGAAGAGAGCTCTCACCATAGAAAGCTTTTACGGAGAAAAAATAGAACAATCCCCAGATCCTGACATCATGAAAACAATCCCAGATGAAGCCACAAAGGCAGACTTAAGTTGGTCTCCCTTTCAGAAGGCTTACCTGGATGATTGCATTAAGAATCTCAAAAGAGAGCTAGAAGAAGAATGGGAAAATAAATTGAGATCAGGGCAACAGAAATATCAAAAACTGGAAAATAGGAGTGGTGAATTGGAAAAAGAAAACAGTTCACTGAAAAACAAAATTGGTGAATTGGAAAAAAATCACCAATTCACTGGAAAATAAAAATGGTGAACTGAAAAACAAAATTGGTGAATTGGAAAAAGACAACAATTCACTGAAAAACAAAATTGGTGAATTGGAAAAAGACAACAATTCACTGAAAAATAAAACTGGCAAAATGGAAAAAGAATGCATTGAATCAAGAAATTCAATTGGCCAGCTACAAAAGGAGCTAAAAAAGATAACTGAAGGAAATAATACTTTAAAAATTAAAATTGAACAAATAGAAGTAAATGACTCAATAAGACTTCAAGAATCAGTTAAACAAAAACAAAAAAATGAAAAAATAGAAGAAAATATGAAATATCTCCTAGGAAAAACAACTGACTTGGAAAACAGATCCAGGAGAGACAATTTAAGGATTATCGGACTCCCTGAAAGCCACTATGAAAAAAAGAACCTGGATGCTATCTTCCAGGAAATCATGAAAGAGAATTGCCCTGATGTTTTAGAATCAGAAGGCAAAGTTGGCATTGAAAGACTTCACCGATCACCTCCAGAAAGAGACCCCAAAATTAAAACCCTAAGGAATATCGTGGCCAAATTTCAGGACTACCGCACCAAGAAAAAGACATTGCAAGCAGCTAGTAAGAAACAGTTCAAATACCAAGGAACTGTCATTAGAATTACACAGGATCTGTCAGCTTCCACTTTAAAGGATCGAAGGCCCTGGAACCAGATATTCCGAAAGGCAAAAGAACTTGGATTACAGCCAAGAATAAGTTATCCAGCTAGAATGAGCATCATCTTCCAGGGGAAAAGAAGGTCATTCAATGATACAGGAGAATTTCACCTATTTCTAATGAAGAGACCTGATCTGAACAAAAAATTTGACCTCCAAATAGAGAACTCAAAAGAAGCATAAAAAGGTAAAAAGGAAAACTCTTGAGAACTATATTTCTACTATAGTTATCCTTTAAAGAATGCCACTTCTTTCTTTGATAATAATGGAAAAGAAATTAGAGGTGGAAGGGATACCATACTGAAAAAGAAAAAGGGGGGAGGGGGAAAGGAGGCAAAATAAAGTAAAAATAAAGGAGGTAAAATAAGGCAAAATCTCATAAAGAGACATAGAAGATTTAATATAATTGAGGGAAAGAAGGGAGGGTGATGAGTATTGTGTAAACCTTACTCTCATTAGATTGGACTCTAAGAGAGTATATCAGACACATTTGGCTTCAAAGAAAGCACTGACCCTCCTTGTGGGAAGGTAGGAGGGAGGGGAGAAAAGGAAAGGGATAAACTAATAGAAGGATTAGGGGAAAGGTATAAAGGGGAGGGAGGGACTCTAAAGGGAGGAGGATTATTGGTGGGAGGTGGTCATCAAGAGCAAAGTACTGGGGAGGGGGGAAGGGAGAGAGGGGAAAGGGAAGAGAAAATCATAACTCTGGGTAAATAAGATGGCAGGGAATACAGATATAGTTATTTTAACTGTGAATGTGAATGGGATGAATTCTCCCATAAAACAGAAGCGGGTAGCAGACTGGATTAAAAGCCAGAATCCTACAATATGTTGTTTACAAGAAACACATCTAAAACATAGAGATACATACAGAGTAAAGGTAAAGGGCTGGAGCAGAATCTTCTATGCTTCAGGTGAACAAAGAAAGGCAGGGGTAGCAATCCTTATCTCAGATCAAGTAAAAACAAAAATAGATCTAATTAAAAGAGATAAGGAAGGAAACTACATTTTACTAAAGGGTTCCATAGACAATCAAGCAGTATCAATACTTAACATATATGCACCAAGTGGTATAGCATCCAAATTCCTAGAGGAGAAGTTAAGAGAGATGCAAGGAGAAATAGACAGTAATACTCTACTAGTGGGAGATCTCAACCTTGCTCTCTCAGAATTAGATAAATCAAATTCCAAAATAAATAAGAAAGAAGTTAGGGAGGTTAACAAAAGGCTAGAAAAGTTAGGTATGATAGATCTCTGGAGGAAATTGAATGGTGATAGAAGGGAGTATACTTTTTTCTCAGGGGTTCATGGAACTTATACAAAAATTGATCATGTGTTAGGGCATAAAAACCTCAAAATCAAATGCAGAAAAGCAGAAATAGTAAATTCATCCTTCTCAGATCATGATGCAATAAAACTCACATGTAATATAAGGCCAGGAGAAAATAGACCACAAGTTATTTGGAAATTAAATAATCTAATCCTGAAGAACGAATGGGTGAAAGAGCAAATTATAGACACAATCAAAAATTTCATCCAGGAGAATGACAACAATGAGACAACATACCAAAATTTGTGGGACACGGCTAAAGCGGTTATAAGGGGTAATTTTATATCTCTAGATGCTTACTTGCGTAAAACAGAGAAAGAGAAGATTAATGAACTGGGCTTACAATTTAAAAAGCTAGAAAAAGACCAAATTAAAAACCCTCAATTAAATACCAAATTGGAAATTCTGAAAATTAAAGGGGAGATCAATAAAATTGAAAATAAGAAAACTATTGAATTAATAAATAAAAGTAAGAGTTGGTTTTATGAAAAAACCAACAAAATAGATAAGCCTTTAGTTAATTTGATTAGAAAAAGGAAAGAGGAAAATCAAATTATCAGTCTCAAAAATGATAATGGAGAACTTTCCTCCAATGAAGAGGAAATTAGAGTAATAATTAGGAGTTTCTTTGCCCAACTTTATGCCAATAAATTTGATAATGTAAATGAAATGGAGGAATATCTACAAAAATATAGATTGCCCAGATTAACAGAAGAGGAAATAAATTATTTAAATAGCCATATTTCGGAAAAAGAAATAGAACAAGCTATTAATCAACTCCCTAAGAAAAAATCTCCAGGACCAGATGGATTTACATGTGAATTTTACCAAACATTCAAAGAACAATTAATCCCAATACTATATAAACTATTTGAAAAAATAGGGAAAGAAGGTGTACTACCAAATTCCTTCTATGACACAGATATGGTGCTGATAGCTAAACCAGGTAGGGAGAAAACTGAGAAAGAAAACTATAGACCCATTTCCCTAATGAATATTTTTTTCTTTTTTTTTCTTTTCTTTTTTTTTTTTATAAAGCTTTTTATTTACAAAACATGAGTGACCTTTCAACATTGACCTTTGCAAAAAAAAAA
>JAJPUD010001188.1:106784-215307 GCA_023553655.1 Myrmecobius fasciatus | reverse complement strand
CCCCACCCCTAGATGACAGGTAATCTAATACATGCTAGATAGGATAAATTATATGAGAAATACAGTACATGTATACATATCTATACAATTATCTTACTGCACAAGAAACATCAGATCTAGAAAGAGAAGAAGAAAAAAAAAACAACCTAAGAATGAAAACAAAATGCTTGGAAATATTCACAGAAAGCATTAAAATGCTGTGTTGTGGTTCACTCTCAGTTCCCACAGGCCTCTCTCTGGATGTATATGACTCTCTTCATCGCAGAACAACTGGTTTGAATCACATCATTGTTGAAGAGAACCATGTCCATCAAAATTGATCATCGTATAGTCTTGTTGCTGTGTATAATGTTCTCCTGGTTCTGCTGATTTCACTCAGCATCAGTTCATGCAAGTCTCTCCAATCCTCTCTGAAATCCTCCTGTTGGTCATTTCTTATAGAACAATAATATTCCATAACATTCATATACCATAATTTATTCAGCCATTCTCCAATTGATGGGCATCTTTTCAATTTCCAGTTTCTTGCCACTACAAAAAGGGCTGCCACAAACATTTTTGCACATGTGGGTCCCTTTCCCTCCTTTAAAATCTCTTTGGGATATAGGCCCAGTAGAAACACTGCTGGGTCAAAGGGTATGGACTGTTTGATAACTTTTTGAGCATAGCTCCAAATTGCTCTCCAGAATGGTTGGATCTGTTCACAGTTCCACCAACAATGTATCAGTTTCCCAGTTTTCCCACATCCCCTCCAACAGTTATCATTATCATTTCCTGTCATTTTAGCCAATCTGACAGGTGTGTAGTGGTATCTCAGAGTTGTGTTAATTTGCATTTCTCTGATCAATACTGACTTGGAGCACCTTTTCATGTGACTGGAAATAGTTTCAATTTCTTCGTCTGAAAATTGTCTGTTCATATCTTTTGATCATTTGTTAATTGGAGAATGGCTTGAATTCTTATATATTTGAGTCAATTCTCTATATATTTTAGAAATGAGGCCTTTATCAGAACCTTTGGATGTAAAAATATTTTCCCAGTTTACTGCTACCGTTCTAATCTTGTCCGCATTCATTTTGTTTGTACAAAAACTTTTTAACTTGATATAGTCAAAGTTATCTATTTTGTGATTAATGATGACCTCTCGTTCTTCTTTGGTCACAAATTCGTTCCCCTTCCACAGGTCTGAGAGGTAAACCATCCTACATTGTTCTAATTTGTTTATAATATCATTCTTTGTGCCTAGATCATGAATCCATTTTGACCTTATCTTGGTATATGGTGTTAGGTGTGGGTCAATGCCTAATTTCTTCCAGACTAGTTTCCAATTATCCCAGCAGTTTTTGTCAAATAGTGAGTTTTTATCCCAAAAACTGGGGTCTTTGGGTTTATCAAACACTAGATTACAATTGTCATTGAGTATTTTGTCCTGTGAACCTAACCTATTCCACTGATCCACTACTCTATTTTTTATCCAGTACCAAATGGTTTTGGTGACTACTGCTTTATAATATAGTTTTAGATCTGGTACAGCTAGGCCACCCTCATTTGCATTTTTTTTTCATTAATTCCCTTGAAATTCTTGACCTTTTGTTTTTCCAGATGAATTTTGTTGTTATTTTTTCTAGTTCAGTTAAATAATCTCTTGGGAGTTTGATTGGTATAGCACTAAATAGATAGATTAGTTTAGGTAGTATTGCCATCTTTATTATATTCGCTCGACCTATCCAAGAGCACTTGATGTTTCCCTAATGAATATTGATGCAAAAATTTTAAATAAGATTTTAGCAACAAGATTACAGAAAGTCATCCCCAGGATAATACATCATGACCAAGTAGGATTTATACCAGGAATGCAGGGCTGGTTCAATATTAGGAAAACTATTAGCATAATCAATTATATTAATAACCAAATTAATAAAAACCATATGATTATCTCCATAGATGCAGAAAAAGCCTTTGATAAAATCCAACACCCATTCCTATGTTTTTAATAGGAGTTTTTAATAGAGAGTATAGGAATAAATGGGCTTTTCCTTAAAATGATTAGTAGTATCTACTTAAAACCTTCAGCAAGCATCATATGTAATGGAGTCAAACTAGAACCATTCCCAGTAAGATCAGGAGTGAAACAAGGCTGCCCACTGTCACCATTATTATTTAATATTGTCTTAGAAATGTTAGCTTTGGCAGTAAGAGAAGAAAAAGAGATTAAAGGAATTAGAGTAGGTAATGAGGAAACCAAATTATCACTCTTTGCAGATGACATGATGATGTACGTAGAGAACACTAAAGACTCAACTAAAAAACTACTAGAAACAATTTACAACTTTAGCAAAGTTGCAGGATACAAAATAAATCCACATAAATCATCAGCATTTTTATATATTACCAATAAAGTTCAGCAGCAAGAGATACAAAAAGAAATTCCATTCAAAATAACTGTTGATGATATAAAATATTTGGGAATTTATCTGCCAAGGGATAGTCAGGAACTATATGAACTAAACTACAAAACACTTTCCACACAAATCAAATCAGACCTAGTCAATTGGAAAAACTTAAAATGCTCATGGGTAGGACGAGCGAATATAATAAAAATGACAATACTACCCAAACTAATTTACTTATTTAGTGCCATACCAATCAAACTCCCAAGAAATTATCTTACAGATCTAGAAAAAATAGTAGCAAAGTTCATTTGGAAAAACAAAAGGTCAAGAATTTCAAGGGGATTAATGAAAAAAAAGGCTGACGATGGTAGACTTGCTGTACCAGATCTAAAACTATATTACAAAGCAGTGGTCATCAAAACCATTTGGTACTGGCTAAGAAATAGAGTAGTCGATCAGTGGAATAGGCTAGAATCACAAGACAAACTAGGCAATAACTATAGCAATTTGGTTTTTGATAAACCCAAAGACCCCAGCTTTTGGGATAAGTATTCACTATTTGACAAAAACTGCTGGGAAAACTGGAAACTAGTGTGGAAGAAATTAGGGCTTGACCCACATCTAACACCACATACCAAAATAAGATCTAAATGGGTTCATGATCTCGATATAAAGAGTGATACTATAAGTAAATTAGAGGAATGTAATATAGTTTACCTCTCAGACCTATGGAGATGGAATAAATTTATGTCCAAAGAAGAACTGGAACTATTAATTGAAAACCAGATAGATAACTTTGACTATATTAAGTTAAAAAGTTTATGTACAAACAAAATCAATGCAGACAAGATTAGGAGGGAAGCAATAAATTGGGAAATCATCTTTACATTTAAGGGTTCTGATAAAGGTCTCATCTCTAAAATATATAGAGAATTGTCTCATATTTATAAAAATTCAAGCTATTCTCCAAGCAATAAATGGTCAAAGGATATGAACAGACGATTTTCAGAGGATGAAATTAAAACTATAGTCATATGAAAAGGTGCTCCAAATCACTATTGATCAGAGAAATGCAAATCAAGACAACCCTGAGGTACCACTTCACACCTGTCAGATTGGCTAAAATGACAGGAAAAGTTAATGATGAATGTTGGAGGGGATGTGGGAAGGCTGGGACACTGATGCATTGTTGGTGGAGCTGTGAACGGATACAGCCATTCTGGAGAACAATTTGGAGCTATGCTCAAAAAGTTATCAAACTGTGCATACCCTTTGACCCAGCAGCATTTCTATTGGGCTTATATCCCAAAGAAATCATAAAGGAAGGAAAAGGCCCCACATGTGCAAGAATGTTTGTGGCAGCCCTTTTTGTAGTGGCTAGAAACTGGAAATTGAATAGATGCCCTTCAATTGGAGAATGGCTGAATAAATTATGGTATATGAATATTATGGAATATTATTGTTCTGTAAGAAATGACCAGCAAGATGATTTCAGAGAGGCCTGGAGAGACTTACATGAACTGATGCTGAGTGAAATGAACAGAACCAGGAGATCATTATACACGGCAACAACAGTACTATATGACGATCAATTCTGATGGACATGGCTCTCTTCAACAATGAAATGTTTCAAACCACCTCCAATTGTTCACTGAAGAAAGCCATATACACCCAGAGAGAGGGATGTGAAATGTGGACCACAACATAACATTCTCATACTCCTTGATTGATGTTTGCTTACATTGTGTTTCCTTTATCTGATATATCGTTTGTGTAGATAAGATTTTTCTTGCACAACAATAAATTTGGAAATATGTATACATATATTCGATTTGCCAATATTTTAACATAATTAACATGTAGTAGATATCCTGCCATCTAGGGGAGGGGTGGGGAGTCGGGGGGAAAAATTTGTAACGGAAAGCTATGTAAGGGTTATTGTTGAAGAATTACCCACATATATGTTATGCAAATAAAATATAAAAAAAAAAGAACAAATCAAATCCAGACTCGGATATACAAAAGCCTTGTGACTTGGCCAAGTGATTTAGCAGTATCTCTCTCTGAAAACTAGGATAGTAATGTTACCTATCTCATGAGATTATTATGAAGATAAAATGTAATAACATATATAAAAAGCTTTGCAAAACAAAGAGCTATATAAAAGTTGTTAGTAATCGTAATAGTATTGTCTTATAACTAATTTTTACATGACTTTCTTCTACTATCTTTGCAGTTTATAATTATTTAGTGTGTATTTGGGGACAGGCAAGGTAAAAATACAAATGATAGTGGAGATGTGGTGAGGATTAATGAACTAAAATTTTTACCATTTACAATATGTAGAAACATTTGATGATTACGATATTATACATTATCTGATTTGTTCCTCACAAAAACTGCTGCAGTAGATAGTTCATTGTTTAGTCATTTTTCAGCCATGTCCAAGTACTCATGGACTCTTTTGGAGTTTCCTTGGTAAAGATACTGGAGTGGCTTACCCTTTCCTTTTCCAGCTCATTTTACAGATGAGGAAACTGAGTCAAGAGTTAATAAGAAGTTATTAAGTGTATGACACCAGATTTGAACTTAGGAAGATGAGACTTCATGACTCCAGGCCAGGTATTCTATCCACTGAGCCACCTAGATATCAGACTTAATAGATTTTTAAATGAGTTCATTATTTTTTACCCTAAATGCACTCATCTTTCAAACATCCCTATTTCTGTCAAAAAAAAATCACTGTTCTTCCATGCAGATTCACAAACTTTGAGTTATGTGCTATTCTTCTGTCATTTATAACCTCAGTCCTACCATATGTTACCAAATCTTGATCATATCTCTATATTGTCTCGTTTATCCATTCCTTTCTCTCCATTCATATATCTACCCACCTAAATCTGTGGCTTATGATTTCTTATTTAGTCTTTTACATCAGCCTTCTCATTATTTTCCTGGTATCTACTCTCTTTTTTTCAATCCATCTTCCACACAATTACCAAAATAATCTCCTTGAAGGCACAAAATTGGCTGCATCATTCCCTGCTCTGGGCCATCAGTAGTTCCTTTTTGCCTCTAAAATAAATACCAATCCCATTTAAAGCCTTTGACAATCTAGAAATATCCTAACATTTGAGCTTTATTGTGTATATACGTTGCCTTCATGCCCTCTTTGTTGTAGCCAAACTTGTCTGCTTGTGGTTCCCTGAATGTATCAGACAGGTAGGAAACAAGCATTTTTAAGCACAATATGTTTTGTGTTATTCTAAGAGCTAGGAATACAGGTACAAGTGAAAATCTAGTTCTTGCCCTCAAAGAGCTTACATTCTAATGGGGAAAACAGCATAGAAAATGGAATGAGGGGATAGGAGTAGAGAGGATGAAGAAACTCACATGGCAACATAATATTAAAGTACAAAGACTTCAAACACTTTTGAGAGGGAAATCAAGTTGGCTGGTCTAGACCTCTCCCTAAAAAGGAGTCCCAAGAAGAACTCACCAATGACAGAAGAGGGCTAGTACAACAGATGGTTGCACCAAAGTGAAAATCCTCCAGGTTCTGAGGAACCAGGTTGAGATCAAAGCTAAGACAGGGTATTGACACCCTGAAAATCAGAACCACAGTCAAGTTGGGGATTATAGACACTTCCTGCCTCTATGTCTTTCCATAGAGTTTCTATGTAGTCTAGAGTACAGCCTTTTCTTACAGAGCTCTTCCCTTCCTTTAAGTATCAACATATATGCTTTCTTTTATTTAAAACTCGTTGTTAGTTCTCTTCCTTCTCCAATTATCATGTATATTAATATAAATTCACTATTTAAACATTACATCCCCTCACAATAAAATATAAGCTTCTTGAGGGCTGAGATTGGCTTTTGTTAGGATATTTGTTTTTGTCTAAATATCTTTATCACTGTGAGGTCTTATACCTAGTAGGCACTTAATAATTACTTTTTGTTTGTTTTGATTTGGTTTTAACAAAAGCTTTTTATTTTTCAAAATACATGCAAAGATAGTTTTCAACATTTGCTCCTGCAAAACCTTGCTCTGAATTTTTCCTCTCTCCCTCCCCTAGATAGTAGGCAATCCAATATAGGTTAAACATGTGTGATTCTTCTAAATATAATGTCCACATTTAGCATACTGCACAAGAACAATCAGATTAAAAAGGGAGGAAAATGAAAAGGAAAAAAAAAACAAGCAAACAACAAAAAAGGTACAAATGGTATGTTGTGATCCACATTCAGTCCCCCTAGTCTTCTCTCTGGGTGCAGATGACTTTTTCCATCATAAGTCTATGGGAATTGCCCTGAATCACCTCAATTACTTTTTGGATCATATTGGTGTTTCCCAACTCTCAAGATTAGATAAGAAACAAATGACATATGTGTGTATGTGTGTGAAAATGCACATGTATATAATATGTATATACCCATGTATAGAACACTTTTAAAAAGTAAACATTATGATTATAATAAAAAACTATAATATACAATATACTTGAAAGGATTCTTAGTGCTTTAGAAGTCAAAAACTTTAGGTTTAAATTCAAGCACTGTCACTTTTACTTTCCTTGGGTAAGATTGAGCAAGTGTAACAAATCACTTTGTTTCTATACACCTCAGTTTCTTCATCTATAAAATGAGCCTGATAACACTTACACTGTTTATCTTGCAGAGGATGTCATACATATTAATACACTTTATAAATGTGAGTTACCATAACTTGATCAGTTACATCACTTGAAGACTGCAAGTTGGATTTATGACTGGCAGCAGAAAGATGTAATTATCTAACTGGTTATTTCCATCCTAAATATAGATCATCACACAAAGTTCCTGTAATGAGCTTTCAAGTACCTTTGTACCACTTTAAAATAGATATATTATGGGTGTGCTTTCCAAATATTTTTTAATTGTTAGATTTTTATAATTCTATCAGGCAAATTGAATACTGACTCTAGTCATATAATGCACAGGGAAAAACTGAGGCAGTACGAGAGATTAGAAATTAATAGTTTATTGTTAGTGGTGGAGAGTTTAGAATCCATAGCTATGGATAGGACTGAATGGGACTCTTGTCTCAAAGCATCCAGTCCATGTTGTGAGGGGTTCTAAGGACTCTTACAGGGCTCCAGTGCTCAGGGAAACAAAGGTAGAAGAAGGGATAGAGCACTGAGAGATAGAAGTTGCAGGAAACAACCATAAATTCAGTTCTGACAGGTTGGGGGTTTGGAGGAAGGATCATAAATTCTGATTCAGAGCTAGAAGAAACTGAGTCTGAGACCAGCAAGATATGCCCAAACATTGGAGATAAGCCATCTGGAGTTTTATGACTCTGGAATTCTAATGGCCAGAGCTCCTAGCCCTAATTATCTCAGTCCTAATGGCCAGGAAGGGGGGATTGCACCCAGGTAGACTGCGGCAGAACAATTCAGAGAAATTGGAGCAGAACACTTCAGGGAAATTGAGGCAGAACAATTAAGGAAAATTGAGATAGGGGAACTACGGCACCACAGTCACAGTTACCAATATTGCTCTGTATCCATCCTCATTAAGCAAACTACTGCCTTCTATTGATCTTCTAGACAGACATACATACATATATCAAAAAAGGACATCAATATTTGCCTACAACAAATATATTCAAGGTCTGCTCCATTAACACACACACACACACACACACACACACACACACACACACACAAATACAAAACAAAAATTGTCCAAGGAAATATCAAAACTTTATGGAATGTTAAAGTTATTGTATTCTTTTCTTTTATCACATAAAGTGCTTTGGTACTACACTCTTGGGGATTATTTTTCCATTTCTTTGACGCACAGCCATCAGCTAGAAAATCACTACCTGATATTTTGCAGTATTTACCAATCATATAAATACTAAGGTCATTCATATGGATCTCTTGGTTTTGCTTATTCTATCCAATTTAGTTCATGTCTTCCCAAGTTTCTCTGAATTCCTCATAACTGTCATTTCTTATGGCCCTGTGATGGTCTATTATGTTAATGTTCTCCAATTTATTCAACAAATCTCCAGATGATAGGCATTCACTTCATTTCCAGGATTTCTGGGTTTTGCTTTGTTTTTGGCTGTGTTTTTTTTTCTTGCCATCACAAAAGTGATGTTTTTTAATCCAGAAGCCATTCTTTTGGTGGCAAGAAAAAGGGTAACAGGCTTTATCACTAATGAAAAAGGTTAGCATAAGTTTACTATGATCCTTTATCCAGGCCCAAAGTTAATGACTAGGCAGTGGTGAAAAAAACTATTTCAACCTGAAACCAAAAGGGTTCTCTGACTCAGACAGAAATAAAAGAGCATACTTTTTTACAGACCCAGAAAAAACAGAAAGAGAACTCTGAACTAAGCTTGAGTTTGTGCAGAAGCAAGGACCAGGGCACAGATGAGGGGCAGGTTGACTGGAAGTAGTATCAGGGAGTGAGAGGGGCTGTGTTGTAAAGGAAAGTGCACCAGGAGCCTTGGAGTTCAGGGACTTGGACGGCAATCTTATTTCTTTTACTATCTGCTTACATTTAGTGAGCATAAACTTTCACATTTTCAAAATGAGGAGACAGGAAATGATCTCTACCCTTAAATCATTTACTCCTATTTAGAACTTTTTAATACTTTAAACTTGTGCCATTACAACTGAGTTAAAGTGTTTGTTATTTTCATCATCTCTGTAATCTGATGCTTCAATGGATGTTCTGGGAATGATATAGGTACTTACCTTATTAGTACATATTGTAACCATTTATCCCTTCTCATTCTGTTTCCTCTAATTTCTTCACAAGGGATGTACCCAACATGCAGGGAGTTTTCCTCCAGATCTCCTGATGTTATATTTATAATAATGAAACATCTGGGATATCCAACTCTTAGCCCTTGCTCTTTCTACATGATTGGCTTATTCCTTTTCCTTTCATACATCACTTTTTTTTATATCCTTCATTCCTCTTATCCCTTTATCTCTTTCTTGGGAATAGACTACAACTTATTCATATTAACCATGTGCCTGTCCATTCCCTTTGGGTGGCCTTGAAATTCCTTTCATTCATTCAGTAGACATTTATTGAATGTCTGAAAGAGGCACTGAAGAACTAAAGGAAGAAAAAGACACAGTTTAGTAGGGAATAGAAGACATGTATAAAAATACATATAATTCAGTATGTGGATAACTTGACTACTTCCTACCTTTCCTATCTTCTTCCCTCCAAAAATTCTGTAATCTACTATAATGTTCAGACGCTAGAGTTTTCTTTTCTAAGGTTGCATTCCATCCATTTTGTATGTATTTTATATGTCCCTCAGTCATTTGCATGCCATCTCTCCCATAAGCTCCTTGAGATCAATGTATTTCCTTCCTTTCTTCCTCCCTCCTTTGCTCGCTTCCTCCCTTTCTCCCTCCCTTCCTTCCTTCCTTCTCCCTCCCTCTCTTTCTCTCTCTTTTCCTCTTTCCCTTCTTTCCTTCCTTCCTGCTTTTCTTTCTTCCTTCCTTTCTTTCTTCCTTCCTTTCTTCCTGCCTTCCTGACTTCCTTCCTGCCTTCCTGCCTTCCTGACTTCCTTCATGCCTTCCTGCCTGCCTGCCTTCCTTATTTCCTTACTTTGTTTTCCCTTCTTGCTCTTCTCTGTCTCTGTCTCTTTGTCTGTCTCTCTTTCTCTGTTCCTTCATCCCCTCCCTTATTCCCTATCTCCTTTGTATTCAGAGCATTTAGCACATTACATGGAACATATTAAGCATTTAATAAATACTTGTTCCAATGAACTAGATTGGTTAAATAGTTTTTAAGAATAAAAGAGTAATTTAAAAGAGGTAAGAACAAATTTCTATAAGATTCAGAGAAGGAAAAAAGTTCTACTAGTGGTACATTCAGGGAAGGCTTCACTTGGTTCAAGTTGAAATATAATGGTATCAAATAGTAAAAGAAAGGTCTATTGAGATTTACTTTTAAAAAGGCCATATTATTACAGTCATATATTTTTCAGGACAGGTCATTAACTACAGTTAAAGATGGAAAATGTTAGTTATATTTTCAATAAATGTCTTAGATGTCAGTGCTAATACAAATCCAAAAATTCTACCTTTGTTAGATTCACTTCCTCTTTTTTTTCTCCTGGGAAAACATCTTTTGTAAGTAACCTGAAAGAAAAATGTTGAAAATAGCCTTTGCCTTTCATCCATCCAGAGCTTTGATGTATGAGTGTATGAGAAAAAGAGACAGAAGTTCTCACTTCCTAAATAGACAGCAGTTAGGAGCAGCTTGGCCCTGGTGCTGACCCCACTGACAGCAACACAGTTTTTAATAGAGAATGTTGGTAGCATGCTGTTCACTTCCTTACATCTGACTGTAATTCATTCTCAGACACTCTGAATGTCTAGAAAACTTCACTGCTCATGATTGCAGGTAGAAAAAGGTGAAATTGAAAGGGCCAAAGAAGATGGTATATGTAATTTGTTTATTGCCATCAGATACTTTTCACTGTTAAAGCATCTCATTGTGAAATTCAGGACTGAATAACGATTTGTGTTCAGACCAGAAAAAAGCTTTTATCCTCTCCTTGACATCAGTTTTTATTTCAATAATAGAACAGAAAGGCTAAAGGAGACTGAAGGATCATTTGTGAACTCTTCTCCACTTATACTGCCTGCATCCTAATTCAAGAACTAGAGGTTTCATAAATTCACCAAGCTATCTCCTTTTTCTACACATTTGATATCCTACCATTCATGCCTGAAATTCACTTCTAGCAAAGCTTTGGAAGAGATTGAATCTTCTGCCAGGGGAGGGGATGTCAAGAAAACATGTGAATGGAAGTATGATTCTGATTGTGGTTGTTGTACTTATTGTTTGTCCTTCCTTCTCAAAGAGGACCATGATATCTGGAAGGTGATGCCATAACATTGCAAGTGAATTAAATTTAAGTGATGGAGGACTGTGCAAGGTCACCTGCCTCACTTTCTCTTCCAGAAGCTTTTGTGTCTACTGGCAAAATATAAATCAGGACAAATGGAGATGGTCCTAGATGCAGTGGGAAACCTTAGTCTTTTTAAACTATCAGGTCTCCATTTGATTGAAATAATGCTCATTCAGTGAATGGAAGTGGGGGTGCTGAGAGATGGGGTATAAGGGAATATATTTCCTGTCCTGGAAGAGACTGGGGGATGCTGAAAATCAGAATGGGCACTGACATAGAGTTTGGAAAGGGAATGTGTCATTCAGAAAAGAACTCCAGCAGCCTGAAAGTCAGGTTTCCCCTATTAGTATCTTAGCTACCATTTATTAAGTATCTACTATGCAACAAGCCCTGTCCTAAGAGCTGGGGTTATAAAAAGTCACAAAAGACCATCCTTGCACTGAAAGACTCAGTCTAATGGGGAAGATAACAAGCCCACAAATATGTAAAAACAATGACACAAACAAGAAATAATTAAAAAGCAGATTAGACCATAGATGGTACTTGAAAGAAGCCAGGGAAGATAGAAGGTAGAGATGAAGAAGAATATTGCAGGCATGGAGAACAGCTAGAGAAAATGTCCTGACTCAAGAGATTGCTGTGGTTGTGGTTGTGTTGTTGCTGTTCAGTTATTTTAGTCATGTCTGACTCTTTGTGTCCCTATTTGGGATTTTTGTGGCAGATATACGAGTGTTTTGCCATTTTCTTCTTTAACTCATTTTACTGATGAGGAAACTGAGGCAAATCAGGTTAAATTATTCTCCCAGAGTCACACAGCTATTAAGTGTTTAAGGCCAGAAGTGCTCTACTAAGCTCTGGCAAGTCATAAAAAAGCATGACAGTTTACTGCCTTCAATATAGTAATGATAAGAGAAATATCAAGGCATTGTGCCTTAAAAACATTACAAATATTTTTTCATTTGATTATCACAACAATCCTTTGAAGTAAGTGCTGTTATTATCTCCATTTTATAATTGAGGAAACTGAGGCAAATGGAGCTTAAGTAACTTGCTAGGAGGTCACACAGCTAGTAAGTATCTGAGGTTGCATTTTAACTTCTGAATTCTAGGCCCAGTTCTCTATTGAAAGAGAAACTTAACTATCTCATGTGAAAGTGCTGACTCAGAAAAAGTAATGCCTTTGGAGCCAGCTAAAAGAAAGTAAAGGGTCTGAGAGAAAAGGGGTTTGCTCTTCCCTTAGAAAAATCTAGCCATGTTGAGGGAATAGCTATTTTCTGCTCATCTAAATACCTGCAAACACCCTTGGTCAGATCCCTCAGCTTTTCAGAATCCTCTTTTTTTTTCATGCTTGTCAAAAACTTCCCCAATCTCTTCCATAAAATTCCCCTAATCTGTGTCACTGTTGCTATTTTTATATCCTCTTCAAATGTTCTGAGAGCATCTTCTCTCTGACATTCCTTTGTCCTAATCATCCTCTACCATAACAATAATATGGGTATGTGTGTTGAGTATGTATGCTGGTAAATGTTTAAGAACCAGCTCTCAGAAAAAAAAAAGTTATGCTTTTCCAACTTTCTTAAGTCTAGGCAATCAACAAAACAATAATTCATACAGTAGTTTGTAGCATTTGCTAATTCTTGATGTATAAATACTTATACTAAAATTTTAATAACTAGGTCTTAGAAGTTTCAGCACAAAACTGATATCCCTCCCAATAGAATGTAAGTTCTTGAGAGTGTCCTAGTATATTTAGAATAGCTAGTATAGTGTCTCACTCATAGTAGATGCTTAAATATGTTTTATCGTATATCATTTGTGCTTTTGTTTTCTTTGATTCTAATGGAACAATTTCCATGCTAAATGAGAACAATTTTTCCTTTCTCAGAGTTAAGTTTCTCCCAGTAGCTAGCTTGTTGATACAGCTAGTTATTTAGGTTGAATACCTTTTGATGCTTAGTCAGGTTTTTTTTTCATTTCTATCTTTATTTAGGATGATGGTAAATCCTTAAAAGTTGAGGCTAAGGCAAGACCTTTAGAGATCTCTGGCAACTAGATCATTGGATCATGGACTGGGAACCAAACATGTGAGCAATCATTTAGCCTAATCCCTTCAATTTGTAAATGGGGAGGTGAGGCTTAGGGAGAAAAAGTCATCTTTCCCAAAGCCACACAGGTAGAAAATGGCAGAATAGGATTAGAATTGTGACTCCAAGTACGTCAGTGTTTCCAATAATACCATTCTGCTTCTCCAGAATCTCAGCAACATTGAGAGTTTCCAATAGGTTATATAGTTAAATGGACTTAAAGTCAAATAGAATATTATACCATTAATAATAAAACATCTTACAATTTTATGATACTTTCTACTTTTCAAAGACTTTTCACATATATTATTTCATTAGATAACAAGTTACTAGCTACTAGGTAAAAGCAAATTATGTATTTTCATAATTTCATAGGCATATTCAAGAATTTTTTCACATGCAACTATTTTAGAGTGATTATAAAAAAATTCATGTGTTCATTGTATGTGTATGTGTGCAACCAGAAGCATAAAATTCTGTTGATATCTAGCAATTGATTATTTATTATCATCATCATTATTACTATTATTAAAGAAATAATATACATGAAAACATTTTTGAAAAATATAAGCCATTATGTAATTGAAAGTCTTTTTATTATTAATAACATAATCTTCCATTTGGCTTTCAAACCATATAATTATACTCTGATGCCCTCAATACTGCCTAGATCATTCTGATATAGTAATAGGGAACTACCCAGAATCTTACAAAAGAAGCACAGTTCCACTTGCCCACATGCTTTTGTGAGTTTAGACAGTATTTTCAGTGAATGCATGTTTTTCCTTCTCTCACTTAACATATAGAACAATTGGGGCATTAAGGGCTATTTTGCTGAAAACACTGATTAATGAACACACTGGTCATGTTTTGGACAAACATCTATCATAGCATCTTACTGGACAAATTGATGCAGCTGATGTTAAAATGATACAAAGTGACTTGAATCATTTCATTCTAGAATAAATATGTCACCTATTTCATCTAATGAGTTATATCCTTCATCAGATACTTAATCCATCAAATCAGATAGTTCATAAAGTAAATCAAAATTAGACAGCTGTAGCTACGGAATGTCCATTCCCCCTATGCACTACTCCAGTGATTCTCACCTTGTATTTTGTGATATATGATAGTAGGATTTCTTCCCCTGCATTAATCATCCTGTACAATAGTGAAACAGTTAAAATTATCCTGTAGAAATGTGATAGTTATTGCAGGAGACAATATGCTTAAAACTGACCTTCATATTTCTTCTAATAAATATTCTTTATGTCACTAAAATTGATGAATTAGGTACAAAAAAGTAATATAATTTTTCTCTAAGGAATTCTTGTACAGTCATTCTAAGAAAAGGAAGGAATCAACATTGAAGGGATACCCTGGGATTCCTGGAATCAATTTTGTTCTGTGATTCAGTGGCAATTACAGACACAGATGTATGCTTACAGATGGACTGTTTATCTCTTTATACTACTTGGTGGGCAGTAATTTTTCTAATTATTTCTTTTAATCAGAACCAAAATGTGACTTCATAGACATGAAGAATTTCTACAGTAGAGAGCTCTTTCACCATTGTAGGCAGAAAAATTCTCTCTAATTTTACAGTTTGCCTGAGGACACTGACAATTTAGCTTTCTTGCCTAGGATCACTGCAGACCAGGCATATCAAAGATAGAACTTGAACCCAAGTGGTCTTCTTAACTCCAATTCTGGTCCTCTGACTACCACACACCACCCTTTCCCCAGGCTCTTTATCTTACATTACCCATGTTGAAAACAAAAGACCAAATATTAAAATCATTATAGGAAAGAGGTATTTTTATGGAGCACAAACTTTTCGTGTTTTGCCTAAAAACTAAAAACTTTTAAGTTAGAAACAATGGTGTCTTTGAAGGTGCTTCCTCTTAAGAAAAAATGATATTTAATATTTTTTACAAATTAACTACCTATAGATTATCTTATTCTGTCTCATTCTCCATTCATACCAGAATATAATGCTCAAGTAGGAAGTTAGGTTCAGGAAATGGCTTGACTCACAATTATGTGTTTTATAATCTATCAATATTAAAATAATTATGATATCTGATACCTATGAACACATGAATTATAGATAGCATTGGTGTTTTAGGCATAATTGAAAGTACCATTTTGCTCATAAATTTAGCCTAATTTCTTCCAGTCACTGAATCTAGGGCCTTTGTGAATTTCTGTAGAAAGAAAATTAACATCTACAATACCTTCATTATTAACAGCATCTTTGGGGTTTGCTCTTTGAAATTGCTATCTTAGAGATGTTATTACTTTTTAAAGAGGTTCTTTGAATGTTTGAGTAACAATTCTCTCTAAGAAATATAAGAGTTTATAACTCCATCTAAAGTTTAAGATCACTTTTTTGAAAACCTATCTTCAATTTCTATAATAATTCAGAATGTGCTCATCCCCTGAAACTATGTATCCAGCTTCAGTCAGCAGCCTTATATTAAATTTCTTCTCTTAAAAATTCCTTGACTAACATGAGCCATCAGGAAGCATATTTGATATTTGTTCATATTCTCTATTCCATACTACATGAGGCTGTTTTCAAGAGCTTGTCTTGATGAGAAATAAGAATCAATCATACATAACATGTTGTACTTAACTAAGAAATACCCGTTTGATTCCCATCTTAATTATTACCTCTGTAAAGTATAAACCCCAATAAGTCACTTAATCTCCATGATCCTCAATTTCCTTATCTATGAAATAGGGTAATAGTAATATCTATACCCAAAGGGTTGTTTTAAGTATTAAGTGAGATATTTTAATAATAATAAATAAATAAAAATAAATTAAGTATTAAATATGTGAAATACTTTCTAAAAAATTAATGCATTTTATAAATGTGAACTATGAATAACATGTTTCCTTAAAAAAAACCACTGGCTAAATTTGTGATTCAAGTTTATATTTGTGTTAACTCAGAGCTCTTAGTGATTTTAATGAAGTTAAATTAGAACCTCTTTAAAAATGTATTAAGGTGGGGCAGCTAAGTGGTGCAGTAGATAGAACACCAGCCTTGAAGTCATGTGGACCTGAATTCAAATCTAGTCTCAGACACTTAATATGTCCTAGCTGTGTGACCCTGGGCAAGTCACTTAACCTCAATTGCCTCAGCAAAAAGCAAAAAAAAAAAAAAAATGTGTTAAGGAAACAGACTAATGTCACCAGGGATTTGTAATTTCAGCCATGGTTGTTTTTTCCTATTCCTGTTTAAATTCCATTGATAATTTCTTACATATGAAATTAACCCCTTATTTTTGAATAAAATATTTAGAAAAAAACAAACTCGTTATTTTGTCATAATGAATCACATTCACATTTAAGAAACATATTTCAGTGATATCTTGAGAAATTATCTTTGTAAAATTTTAATTCCCTTAATGAAAAATACAATCTCATCAAGTTACCTGGATTATAAAGACAAAAAGTTTAAGGTGAAGGGCAGGAAAATAAGATGTCTCAATACATTAGAAAATTCTAGAATCTTTTTTTAAAAATTAATTTTTTTATAAAGGAGCTAAAAGAAAAACAGTTTTCCTTCCTGCTATTCTAAAACTACCTACTACTCATTATTTCATCTACAATTTTCCTATAATTCCCTATTATCTGACCTCTGTTATTTTTCTTTGCATTTTTAAAACTTTGTTTTATATCATATTTAAAATAGGTATGATATTCTTTATCATCTATTATTACTATTTTATCACTACTTAAAATAGTTCTTGATATTCTGAAACTGCATGCAAATTCAGTATTTAATATCAGCCTTCAAATTGTTTTATGTTATTTCCAGTAAGGTATAACAGATATAAACAAGAAGTGAAAGTAACATATGTTATAACCTGGGGCTTTATGTTGCTACTTTCACAAACATATTCTCAATTTCCATCAAATTAGTTGGTTAAATTTCTCACTAAAAATGAAAATATTGGAGACATTGATTAGTATACATTCAAATTTCTGAAGCTGGTATCCTCTTCAGCAATTAATATTTCAAACTAGTTTCCTGCCTAAACTTAAATGTATGCTAAACTTCTGACCATCTTCTTATAATATTGACTGTCCTTTGACTTTCATCCTTATCTTTCCTCCCCATCCCCACTTTGGACTTTGCTCTGAGGTTCCCTTCAGCTCTCATAGGTAGGCTTTGGTTTTTAACCTGCATCATTCAGGTCTCCATGGTACAAGTCATCTCCAGACCATAGTAAAGTGTAATGCTCTCCCCTACTCAGCTAGCTCCAGTTCCCTTTATATGTTGCTTTCCTCAATTCAATGTGAGGTCCTTAAGGACAGGAGCTATTCTTGTTTACTTGTATTTGTATCCCCAGTGCTTTGCATAGTGTCTGGCATATAACAAGTTCTTAATAAATGTTCTATATAAGCCTATAGTTTGTCTTTATGTGAAGAATCTGTTAGATTTGAGTTTATTATAGATCACTAACTGATATGACATAATTGATTGGAATAGTGTCCATTAGTAAATATGTTTCATCTATAGTAAATACACAATTGAAAATGATAGATCAAATGTAAAGTAGACTAGAATCTTAAATCATATTTTGTGCATGTCTATAATTTTGTATTAAAGACTTACAGTATGTCCCTGAAAAGGGTCAAGCATTTTAAATTGCTTTCAGAGAGTCAGGAATAGATCAAGTGTACTAAGTAACTGAATAAGTTTTAAATACAAAAATTCTAGAGTTTTAATAATTTTAAAAAATCACCAGATTTTATGGCAAAATCATAGAAACTACTATTCATTCTAGAATGAAAACTGGAAATACCTAGTTAATACTACATACCAGCCTAATTTCCATTTCTTTACATTTATATCAGAGTTTTTAACATTAAGTTTGAGGAAAAGGAGACACCTAAGATTTATCAGTTTTGATGCTTTTTTAAGGTAGCCATTTCTTCATTTTTCTAACTGTACTATAATCAAACTTTTATTTGTTCATGAAGCATTATAAAAATGTGTAGCTGAAATAGGATCATAGATGTAGACTTTGAATAAACCTCAGAGGTGAGCTCCATCATTTGTATATGAGAAACGACATGTGAGTAAGAACTAGGGAAGTAATTGTATTGATTGCCTAAGGTCATATAATAAGAATCTGGAAGTTTTGAGATCCAAACCTCTGCCTTCAGAGTTAAACTCTTTCAAAATAACCACTCAAATATATGTATATGTCTTTGTTGTATTTGACACACGGTAAGTGATCAACAAATTTTTTTTGACTTGACATGACTTGTGTTTGAATGTTTAAATATTTAAACATATGATATCATGTGGGAGGAAAATCATTAATTGGAATAAATGAGAAAATGAATTATGATGAGCAACTGATTTAGATGTCATTAATCTCTCCGAGACTACATTTCTTTGTAAAATAGAGGGAACTGGATTAAATGATTATTAAGGTTGTGTTTAGCTTTTAAATTCTATGGTTCTATCAACTCTAAGGGGTAGAGTAATTGAAAACATTTTTTTAATTAAAGGTAGGAAAGGCAGTAGCCATAGTATATTAGCAAGAGCATTCACTGATTTTGGAATAGAAAGACCTGAATGTAAACTCTGTCATTGTTCCATCCATTTTCAGTTGTGTCCAACTCTTCATTGACCCCATTTGGGGTTTTCTTGGCAAAGATAGGGAGTGGTTTGTCATTTCCTTCTCCAGATCATTTTATGAATGAGGAAACTGAGGCAAACAAAGTTAAGTTTCTTTCCCAGCGTCACATATTTAATAAATCAGATTTGTACTCAGGAAGTTTAGACTAACTAAATCCAGGTCTAGCACTATATCCACTGAGCCACTTAGCTGCCTGTGTATAATCTCACTTTCTTCCAAATACTAACTCAGTGATGAGAAGATTATTGAATGTGCTCTTCACTCTCTTCATCTACTAAATGAAGGAGATAGGAATTTTGATGAAGAATCTTTTAAGATCTCTTCCAGGTCTAAATCCTGTGATCCTATGAAAAAGGAATTTAGTGACTATCTATATATGGAGACACCAGAGAGATGGGAAATGGTCATGTAACTCCCAATGAATTTTTTTCAAAAGAAGCATACTATCAAATTTTCATTTCTAATTTCTGGACAAAAATTACAAAAATGGATTTTTTTAAAAGAGAGGAATGAATTTCCTCCATTCTTTTTGCAATCCTTACTCTCTCTCTCTCCCCGGCCAGGGAGAGGGGAAGAAAACAGTTGAATTTTCTTCTTTAAAAATGTATGTATTTTTAATACACATTGCTTTATGAATTATATTCAGAGAGAAAAATCAGAGCAAAAGGGAAAAACTATGGGAAGATTTTTAAAAGTGGAAAAAAGAAGTGAATGTAGCATGTGTAGATTGACATTCAGTCTCCTTAATGCTTTTTCTGGATATAGATGACTTTTTCTGTCCAAAGTCTATTGAGATTGCTTTGGATCACCGAACAACTAAGAAGAACCAAGTCTTTCACAGTTGATCATTGCACATTCTTCTCTTATTGTGTGTAATGTATTACTGGTTCTCATTGTTTCACTCAGCATCAGTTTGCATAAATCTTTATAGGCCTTTCTAAAATCAGTTTGTTCATCATTTTTATACAATAATAATATTCCACTATCTTCATATACCAAAACATGTTTAGCCATTCCCCAATTAATGATCATCTATTCATGTTGAATTTTTTGCTACCACAAAAAGCGCTGCTACAAACATTTTTGCACATGTGGGTCTTTTTCTCTTCTTTATAAATTTCCTTAGGATATAGATCCAGAAATGGCATTGCTGGGTCAAAAGATATGCACAGTTTGATAGCCCTTTGGTCATAGTTCCAGATTGCTCTCCAGAATGGTTGGATCATTTCACAACTCCACCAACAATGCATTAGTGTCCCAGTTTTCTATATCCCTTCCAACATTTATCATTCTCTTTTCCTGTCATCTTAGCCACTCTGAGAAGTATGCGGTAGTTGTTTTAATTTGCATTTCTATAATCAATAATGATTTAGAGCATTTTTATATGATTATAGATGGCTTTAATTTCATCATCTGAAAATTGTCTGTTCATAACCTTTGTCCATTTATTAATTGGAGAATGACTTATATTCTTATAAATTTGACACAGTTCTTTATATATTTCAAAAATAAGACCTTCATCACAAACATTGCTGTAAAGATTTTCTCCCCAGCTTTATACCTCTCTTTTAATCTTGTTTATGTGGTTTTTGTTTGTGCAAAACCTTTTTAATTTAATGTAATCAAAGTTGTCCGTTTTGCCTTTCATAATGGTCTCTAATTCTTCTTTGGTAATGAATTCTTCCCTTCTCCAAAGATCTGATAGGTAAATTATTCCTTGTTATCCTAATTTGTTCATGGTATCATCCTTTATGCTCAAATTATGTACCTGTTTTCACCTTATTTTGGGGTGTGAGGTGTAATTCTATTCCAAATTTCTGGCATATTATTTTCCTGTTTCCCCAGCAATTTTTGTCAAATAGTGAGTCCTTATTCCAGAAGCTGGAGTTTGGGATTTACCAAATATTAGTTTACTATAGGCCTTGATTATTGTGTCGTGTGTATCTAATCTATTCTTATCTGATCTACCACTCTTATCTGATATTTCCATTAAAATTTTCCTGTGAAAAAATAACTATCATAGGGGTAACAACTATAGAATCTCAAAGGCTATCTAATACAATTAGTACATAAACAATAATCTCCTCTATAAGATCCCTAAGAGATGGTCAACCAGCCTTTCCCTGAAAAGTTTCAGAGAGGGGGAGAGCATAACCTTAAAGAAATTTATAAATTATAGATAGCTGCATCTCAAACTTAGATTGTGTATTTATTATAATTTTATGACACATATTTACTATGTTTATCAGAACCATAACTGAATTTTCTTCATGTGCAGCAAAAATAATTTGGAGAGATAGAGAGATAGACAGTGTTAACTCACTTTAGACCTGGGTTAATTGTTAGGAGAATATAAAGGAGAATTTATTAGAGTCAAATTTTGAAGGGAGGAAAAAAGCCAGGGCAAAGATAATGACAGCATGGCCTAAGAAAGCAGAGAAGGGTAGAGTGATTGGAGTTTGATATGAAGACAGAAGATAGGTTTAGAGGAGTAAAAAGAGAGAAAAAAGGATAGGAGATTGTAGGCAGAGAAGTATCTGAATTATGGTAGAGGTAAACACTTGTAGCTATAGCTCAATGGTATGGACGCATCTACATGGAGTTGCAATGGAGCAAAGGTGTGGATCATGGGACACTTGATGAAGTGTCAACCAAGGGTATTTGAGGAAAACTGACCCAGATATTAGAACCCTTGAGAAAGATAGTAGAATCATCGATGGGCAGGTAAGGAAATAAAATAAAATAAAACAAAACCCACTAGGATCTGAAAATGGTGGTATATCTAGATCAAAGCTTCTTAAATTTTTCCCACTCACAACCTTTTTTTTGCCTGAGAAATTTTTACATAACTCTGGGTATGTAAGTATATAAACTAAGTATATAAATCAACTATTTACTTGTAAAAAAAATCATAATTTTGTGAACCCCCACATTCAATTACAAGAACCCATTTAAGGAGAAGGTGCTGAATCCTAGAGATAGTAGGAGAGCCTTGCTCAGAAGGGCACTGAGGAAAAAGAATCCAATATTTCTTTCATTTTCCTCTGCTTTCTTGTGCCTGGGACCGTAAGTAAAGATATAGCCAATGTTGAAGAAAGTGTCTAAAAATTCAGTGTCTTCTGTAAGAAGTTAAATTTCTGGGTTTACAAATTGTCCCTGTTTCTGTTTCATTGAATGAATTACAAGACAAATGGTACAGTGGAAAGAACCTGAATTTTGGATATGCCACACATTACTAACCTATGTGATCTTGGCCTAGTCAATTAACGTTTATAAACCCCAATCCCCAAATTTGTCAAATGAGTGGGTCATGTTATATGTCCTTATAAGATTCCTTCCAACTTGTAATCTATGATTGTATATTTATTATAGAACATAATATCTAATTAGACATAATGATCTTGTATTTTGAAATGTGCATATTACAGTAAAAAAAAGTTATCTATCTTATACTCCCATACTTTTTCCAATTCTGTTGTTCTATAACCTTATTTTGGGAGAAAATGTATTTTATAATTTGATCTGCTAAACAAGCATGTGATCAGTATATTGCAATAAATTAGTAGAAATAGGAATACAATTATTTATAAAAGCAAGAAATCCTATAAATACCTTTTTTGTTTATATATAAAACATCAAATCAAATTACACGTTTTCACATATAAAAATATCCAACCAAGCAGTTATTCAAAGAAGTTCTACAGTCTAAATCATTAAATGCCAGGGGAAAAGGAATCCCAGAGTCCATCTGCTACAATCATTGCTTTGTCTGAAAAACAATTGCTTCTGTAATATACCCAATAAGCAGTTATTAAACATCTGAAAAAAGAGATCTAGTGATAGGAAACCCCTTTCTTTCTGAGGAAGTTCACTTTTGAATACTTATAATTGTAGCAAAGCTCTTCCTAACATCACATCTACATTTTCAAAAACTTATATTGATTGCTAAAAATTCTGCCCTCTAGTCCCTTTCTCCTTAGTGACAAATATCCCAGTTTTTTCAATTAATCTTGATATGACATCTTGAGATGCTTCACCATCCTAGCTATCATTCTTTTTATGTTCTCTAGTTTATCAATGTCTTTAAAAATGTTTAATTCTATTCTCTAGATATGATCAGTAAGTCTGTGACATCCCTAGTCTTGAATAATATGCTTCTCTTAATGCAGCCTAACAACATATTAGAATTTAACATTTTTAAAGCAAAAATAAAATATATTTAAAATCTAAAATTTAAAATCACCTTTATGTTGTTCAGGTTTTTTTTTAATTAGTATCTAAAATATGCACTCAGAAATTTTAGAACATAGTATAGTGCCTTGGTTTGTCATAGATTTGATTATTAATTTAGACTCTGTATACAATCACCTAAATAGCATGCCTTCCCAAATAAATAACAACACATGAAAACACAGACACAGGGCTTGATCTTGGGCAAAATTACAAATAAACAAAAGATTGTTTCCAGTCCTCCATCGTGTACTTTTATTGCTTTCATAATTTTCTTAGCCACATTCTACAGGATGCCTTTGATGCTCTAATGTAAATTACTCAGGACATCACCCCACCCCCCATCCCCAGGCCTGCTTTTGCTCTGAATTTACCCATGCTCAAGATGTTTCTCTCACTTAAAATGTAGTTATGTTCAGTATCCCATTTGTTCAATACCTGCTTTCTGATAGTTAACCTGATAAATATATTAAGGTATTAAAAGCTTAATAGCTGCCCTTCCCCGATAACATGCTTACATTTAAGCCAAAGTTCAATACTATAACCATGAGAAGAGAATAATGATAGGAATTTCAAACAGGTTACAAAAGGGCACAGATCATATAGAGTAGGTTTCCACTATTCTGTATTTACTCCTCAAGATGTGCACTATCATGAAATTCTGCCATTTTGAAATCAACAGATAAAGTAAAATTCCTGGGCCATCAAAAAACATTGAGGTAAAGAAAATTGCTGAGTGTGATCTGGTCATTTTCCCATTTTAAAATCAGAAATGCTCAAATGCATCTTTTCTAATGAAAACTTCATCAAATAGTCTTTGTATTAATCACCCACTTTGTTTTGTTGGCAGCTAAGCTGTTTTTAATTTTAAAATATGCCTAAAAGCCAATCAATCTAAAAGCCATTGAGACATTTACAAAGAAATGTGCTGTAAGCAGTTTTGTCCTTTATGTGTGAAATTCACGTTAGTTTCTGTCTGTTTCATAAAAATATGGAATTAAAGGGTTTCTTTTTTTTCCATTACTCACCTAATATCTAAATGAACTAAATGTAGACATAGAAACTGTTATTTCATTGATCTAGTCTCTACTACTTCAGGTCATCATCTTCTCTGAAATGTATAGTCAGTAAAGTTAATGATTTATCCAGAATTATAACCCAGTTTATGTCACAGGGAAGGTTTGAATACAGTTTCCTTACTTCAAGACCAACTCTTTGTCCAAAAGAATTTAAATGTTTTTGGTTCTAGGATAGCATTGTAAATGACCTTCCCAATATAACTATTTTGGCTTATCCAGATAGAATTCAATGAGATCATTCCCAACTTACCCTTGAAATCTTTGAGGAATTCTCCTATTAAATATTGTTTTGACATTTAAATATCAAACTAATGAAGCTTTAAGATTTTGGACAATTTTTAAAAAAAGAAAAAAACCTTATTAATGAATAACAATTATTATTTCTCTATGCTTTTGTATCATATCAGCATATTTGCATAGATGAAGGTGTGTTATACCCTTTTTTGAAGCATAAACAAAAAATAAGATTCTGGGATTTAAATGCAAAAGTTTGTGCTTTTTCTTTACTGTACTTAAAAAAAAATATTGTCCAGAATCCAAAAAGGAGGTTGGCTTGTTCTCTTTTCTTTTTAAATATCTTACAGTAATACTGATTAAAAAGAATGTGTAATCTGAGAATTTCTTAATCTTAATAGTAAATCCTTTTTCCTCAAACAAATGTTTTACTATTTCAGATAAGAAGACAAGGAGGTATACAGTTACTGGTGGATCTGCTGGACCATCGGATGACAGAAGTTCATCGCAGTGCCTGTGGAGCTTTGAGGAACTTGGTGTATGGGAAAGCTAATGATGATAACAAAATTGCCCTGAAAAACTGTGGGGGCATCCCAGCATTAGTACGGTTACTACGAAAGACTACTGATCTGGAGATCCGTGAACTGGTCACAGGTAAGAGACAATTATGTTATAGTTTCACGTTTTCAAGAATGTAAATTTTCTTATATTCATCATGTTTAGCAGATGGACTAATGAAGTAATCTATATAACAGAATGATAGTGATTGCATATACATAATTTAACAGTTTAAGAAGAATTAGAATACATGAAAATGTAGAAAAATTTTAGTGAACATTGTTTAATCTTTTTTAAGTCACCACCCTCTACTTAATTCAGAATCTCTTTAAAGTCTTGTAATTTCTCATTGCTACTATGAACATCAGTTGAGCAATATAAGAGCAATAATGACATAATAGCTAAGATGTTGCAATGACATGAGAGTTTTCAGCTGTTTGTGTTTAATTTTTTCCCTGAGGCAATTGGGGTTAAGTGACTTGCCCAGGGTCACACAGCTAGGAAGTGTTAAGTGTCTGACGTCAGATCTGAACTCAGGTCTTCCTAACTTCAGGGCTGGTGCTCTATCCACTGCACTACTTGTGTTTAACTTCTTGAATAGAATTCATGTTCATTCTAAAAGTGAACATACAGAATAGAAAATTGTTATGAAATATTTCAAGTTCAATACAATTTCTATCCATGACTAAAACAGTATCAAATAAGCTCTCATACCACCACTGATATGTTTACTTCCTTTCAAAGAATTCCCCTTCCCTAAATAACTTACTTGAATGTACTTATTAAGCTTTTAGTTACTTGTTTAATGTGTAGGGAGTTAAAACACTCACTCACTCTCTCAGTGCTGAACCTACTAATCTTCTCCTTCAAATATCAAGGATATTTTGAGGGCTTCCATATTTCTTTTCACTATTGCTATTGGGTTGATCCTCCATTGGTTATGGTCTCTCTCACACACTTCAAATTAGGGGCCAATGACTAATGGGCTAGTTCCATTTAAACACTTAACATCAATTATATTTTATTAAAAATATATTTATTTTGAATACATGGCAAGTTTAAAACATTTCCTCCATATCTTAAAATATATTCTTACCTGCATGATGGCTAGAGGTAGTAGTGCGGTTCTTATATAGCACTGCTCTCAAAGAGTTCATGTCCAAAGGCAGCAATGTTGCTAGATGAGCCCTCTTTACTGCTGGAATGGGTTCCTAAAAGTCACATTCAACTATCACAAATGCCTCTTTTCCTTCTTCATCTCTTAATACTTTTCTTTCTTCTTCCTTTATCATTTGTTGCACATGTCTAGATATTACAGAGAGATATAAATAAGTATTTATTAAGCTATTGACTACTAGGAAGGATAGAAAGTCAATAATTCAAATTGATAATAAAGTCAAAAGGCATTTATTAAGTTCTTATTTTAGACTGGTTAGTAGACCAAGTGCAGAAAATAACAAATATATCATAAAGAATAACAGACTTTAGCCTCAAGAAGCTTAAGTTCTAATGAAGGAAAATATTTAAAAAAAGAAGCTGAAAGTAGAGGGAAGGGATAGAAAGAAATAATGATGACAGGACATGACAGAGAAAATCTGGATCCTGGAGAGAAATGAAGATGTGGTTGACCTGGGCATTCTGGGAGGAACCAGTTAGTTAGAAGAAGGGACCTCATGAGTGGAGCTTCTTCAGTTATGAGAAGTTCTAGGGCAGATTAAACTACCTGAAAATTAGGAACATTCTCTGGCCTGATTTTAAAAAAAAGTACAGAGCGTTTAATGTCTAGCCCTGTGAGGAGTGAAGATAAATTTGAATGACAAATATTTACTGCTATGTGCTTATTATCTGCAAAGTACTATATTGGGTACCAGGAATATAAAGAATAAGTTCTTGTGTGAATTCTTGAGAAGATTCCAGTGTAAGGGAAAGGGTAAGATATACAAAGGTTACTATTAAGAGGTTAGGATTAAGCAAAATGTTTTGTGACATTTTAGCTGGATGTTATTTTCAACTGGCAAAGCCATAAGATGCCTTATAAAGGAGATTGGAGCTTCAGGGAAGAGAAAGGTTTTCATGTGAGACAATTCTTTAGAGATTGATGAAAGGGGTGCTACTTCGAGAGAGACCTCAGACCTCACCAAATAAAACTAAGAATAAAAAGCCCAGGACACCAAGTTCCCTGAAGTTGTTGCTTAGGAAGCTGCTTCCCAAGGATATGAAGAAAGAGGTCTCAGCATTGTAACTAAGGATGGCTTACTCTAGTTATGGCCTTTTTGGTAACTAACTATATGTAATGGATAGCAATATTGAAAATCTGGCCCTGCCTTTCTAGGGCTCACAATTGACCAGGAAAATGTGTTCATATATAAATAATGCAATACTATTATAAGCTTAGGCATGCCTTAAGAGACTGAAGGTTTTACATTTCATTTGACTTCTTAATTACCAGACCTTTTATAGGATAACTGTTAACCAGGATTAATTCCCTGCTGATTGTCAAGGTGCTGCTGAGCTCAGTGGGGTTGTGATGAGGTATCCTGCTGACCAACAAAATAGGCCTTAATAAAATGAAAGTCCTATTTGTGGAGCCCTTTCTAAAGTGATTTTCCAGCTTTAAGAATCACTCTGTAGGGCTTCTATATGCAAATAAAAAATAAATTTCAAGTGAACTTAAATACCCACAGAGAATGCTATGAAGATGTCTTTTTACCATTTGATCAGTTTTAGACCCTTGGCTGTCAGAAAAAAAAATTACATTAAAAGAATACCTTAAAAAGGTAAATCAGACTATATTTATCTTTCTATATTTGCCACTTTAAAAAAGGAGTTATATTACCAGGAATCAGAAGCTAATTTTCTTTGGACTGAGTCTTCTTGCCTTTTGACAAAGAATCAGTTAATTTCAGAATGATAATCTAAATGGTCTAGCAAAATAAATTTAATATCTAGGTTGTCCCCAAATTCTCAATGCATGTTAAAACTTTAATTGTTTAAATAGCCTAAAACTGAATTAAAATTTGGGGACACCCTTTATAAGAATATCAGTCTTTTTCTAATGATTATGAATACTCATAGTCATGCCCTAAGTGTATTTTTCCATATAACAACATGATTCCTGAGGTGATTATCCAAGAGGAGGAAATTATCTTTATTTTTCATATTTATGGGAATGAGTGGATCAAAATATTATATAAATTCTTTCAATTAGGAGAAATATATGCAATCTTTGATTACAGAATCTTATATTGTGCTTTAGAGATAAGTATTAGTGTTTTCATCTTATGGAAATCCAGGTACATGGTGCTTACATTGACTTGTCAAAGTTACATATAAGATCATGATGCCTTTTTTTCTAGAGGATTCACATTTGTAATTAAACTCTTAGTTGCCTTATTTTACTCTTCAGGAGTGTCATTCTTCATAAAAATTGTCTCATTAATCTTCAAAGGTTTTTTTTAATTGAATTACAGACTTTAAATGAACTCTAATTGTCTATCACATCAAATTATAGCCTTGATCATTAGATACACAATGTGGTATGGGGTGGGGGGAACGATTTGCCATACAGAATTAGGATTCAGAAAACCTGAGAATCCATACTCTACTGATTATCTATAACCTTGCATAAATCAATTAACCGGGGCGGAGCCAAGATGGCGGAGTGAAAAGGTGACTCTCTGCGCCCTCCTCCGAACTTCTCTCAAATCAACAATAAAATAAGCCTCTGAACTGATCTTCAAGTCAACGAACCAGGAAATATTTGGATACTGCTTGCAGATATCTCTGAAAAGCTTCACATCATGTTTGTCTAGCTCGGACAGAGGGATAAACAGAGGACTCCGGTGTCAGAGAACTCTGGTGAAGGCCGGAAGTGAGGGTGGGACTCAGCTCAGCTCAGCTCAGACTGGCAAAAAACTCCAAACTCCAAACTCCAAATTCCAAACACCTGGAGTTTATCTGAGGCACTGGGGACACTGCCCTGATTGGGGGCAGGTGTTCTGGCAGACTTGCCTTGTTTAAGGAGTAATTCGGACTTAGTCCTAGCCCCCACCGGCCCAGCACCTTAAGTTAATTTGCCGAAGTGCCCCAGGGCAAAATCTTCAGCCAGCCGTTTCAGCCGTTTTTTTTTACCCTACCTTAAAGAGATATTCACGCTGTCTTAAAAAAAAAAAAAAAATGAAGAGGCAAAAGAGAGCTCTCACCATAGACAGCTTTTACAAAGAGAAAGAGGAGAAGACCCCAGATCCAGAGGTTCCTTTAGATATAATTCCAGAGGGAATCAGCAAGGACCATCACTGGTCCCAGTTTCAAAAGGCCTTTCTGGAAGATTGCTTAAAGAACCTAATAAAAGAACTGGAGGATAGGGGGCGGAGCCAAGATGGCGAACAGCAAACAGCTTTCTCTGTGAACTCCAGGGACCTTCCCTCAAACCCAAACAAAGTGAGCCTTCAAACTGGTTTTTGAGTGAGGACTCCGCCAAACATTTGGACTACAACGCACTTCTATCAAAAATCTACCTTGAAAGAACTCCAGAGAAGGTTAGCCTCAGGGGAAATCAGCCGCTGGTCGCCATCAGACTCCAGCTGGGGCGGAAGTCAGGGCTGCAATAGAGGGGCGGATTTTAGGCACCCAGGAAGCCCCTGGGAGACGCCTGGACCACTTTGCTCTGCTTGTGGACAGGTGTTTTGGCAGATCTGCCTTTGGTAAAGGGTGGATCGAGAGCAGCTGAAAACGTGGTCATAGTGAGAATCTAGCCCGACCAGCCTCAGACCGGAAGTCAACTCGGCAAACTGCCCCAGGGCAAATACAAATTGATGCAGTTTTCTCTGCTTTTGACCAATATCCCAACTTTAAATCATGAGCAAGAAGCAGAAGAGAGCTCTCACCATAGAAAGCTTTTACGGAGAAAAAAATAGAACAGTCCCCAGATCCTGACATTATGAAAACAATCCCAGATGAAGCCACAAAGGCAGACTTAAGTTGGTCTCCCTTTCAGAAGGCTTACCTGGATGATTGCATTAAGAATCTCAAAAGAGAGCTAGAAGAAGAATGGGGAAATAAATTGAGATCAGGGCAACAGAAATATCAAAAACTGGAAAATAGGACTGGTGAATTGGAAAAAGAAAACAGTTCACTGAAAAACAAAATTGGTGAATTGGAAAAAATCACCAATTCACTGGAAAATAAAAATGGTGAACTGAAAAACAAAATTGGTGAATTGGAAAAAGACAACAATTCACTGAAAAACAAAATTGGTGAATTGGAAAAAGACAACAATTCACTGAAAAATAAAACTGGCAAAATGGAAAAAGAATGCATTGAATCAAGAAATTCAATTGGCCAGCTACAAAAGGAGCTAAAAAAGAACTGGAGGATAAATGGGAAAATAAATTGAAATCAGTGCAAGAAGGATACAGTATCTTGCAAGAAGGATATGATGTCCTACAAAAGAGATATGAAAAAGACACCAATCTATTGAAAAATAAAATTAGTGAAGTGGAAAAAGAATGCAATGAACAAAAAAATTTAATTGGCCAGTTACAAATGGAGCTTAAAAAGGTAACTGAAGAAAACAACACTTTAAAAATAAGAATTGAACAAATGCAAGCGAATGACTCAATAAGACTTCAAGAATCAGTCAAACAAAAACAAAAAAATGAAAAATTAGAAGAAAATATGAAATATCTCCTAGGAAAAACAACTGACTTGGAAAATAGATCTAGGAGAGACAATCTAAGGATTATTGGACTTCCTGAAAGCCATGATGAAAAAAAGAATCTAAACACTATCTTCCAGGAAATCCTGAAAGAAAACTGTCCTGAGATTGTAGAATCAAAGGGCAAAATCACCATTGAAAGAATTCACCGATCACCTCCTGAAAGAGACCCCAAAATTAAAACCCCAAGGAATATCGTGGCTAAATTTCAGGACTATAGCACCAAGGAAAAGATTCTGCTACCAGCTAGAAAGAAACAATTCAAATACCGAGGATCAATAATTAGAATCACACAAGATCTGTCAGCCTCCACATTGAAGGATCGAAGGGCCTGGAACCAGATATTCTGAAGGGCAAAGGAACTTGGATTACAGCCAAGAATATCCTATCCAGCTAGAATGAGCATTATCCTCCAGGGAAGAAGATGGTCATTCAATGATATAGGTGAATTTCACCTATTTCTAATGAAAAGACCAGATCTGAACAAGAAATTCGACATCCAAACACAGAACTCAAGAGATGCATAAAAAGATAAAAAGGAAAGGACTCTTGAGAACTTTATTTCTACTAGGGGGATGCTTAAAGTTTGGGGGTATAATTAACTAGATATTACTTTGATAATATGAAAAAGAGAACTAGAGGGGGAAAGGTTGTCATACTGGGGAAAAGAGGGGAAAAGTGGTAAAAAAATAAGATCTAAAAAAAAAAGGAGGTAAAAACAAGGTAAAATCTCTTGAAGAGGCAAAGAAAACCTAATATAATTGAGAGAAAGAAGGGAGGGAGTTGAGCATTGTGTAAATCTTACTCTCATCAGGTTGGGCTCTAAAAGTGTATATCAGACACTTGATTTCACATAGAAACTTGTCTGTTGCTAGAGGGAAGGGGGAGGGAAAGGAGGAAAAGAAAGGGATAAACTAATAGAAGGGAAAATAGAAGAATCAGGGGAAATGAGTAAAAACAGGGGGAAGGGATCTAAAGGGTGGAGTATTGTTTGGGGGAGAGGGTCATCAAAAGCAAAGTACTGAGGAGGGGGAAAGGGAGAAAGGGGAAAGGAAAGGGGAAAACATAACTTGGGTAAATAAGATGGCAGGAAATAAAGAATTAGTTATTCTATCTGTGAATGTGAATAGGATGAACTCTCCCATAAAGCAGAAGCAGATATCAGACTAGATTAAAAAGCAGAATCCCACAATATGTTGTCTACAAGAAACACATCTAAAACATAGTGACACATATAGGATGAAAGTAAAAGGCTGGAGCAGGACCTATTATGCTTCAGGTGAACAAAAAAAGCAGGGGTAGCAATCCTTATCTCAGATCAAGTAAAAGCCAAGATAGATCTAATCAAAAGAGATAAGGAAGGAAACTATATTTTATTAAAGGGTACCATAGATAATGTAGCAATATCTATACTAAATATATATGCACCAAGTGCAATAGCACACAAATTCCTAGGGGAGAAATTAAGAGAGATGCAAGAAGAAATAGACAGCCAAACGATACTAGTGGGGGATCTCAACCTTGCTCTCTCAGAATTAGATAAATCAAACCACAAAATAAACAAGAAAGAAACTAGGGAGATAAACCAATTGTTAGAAAAGTTAGGTATGATAGATCTGTGGAGAAAGTTGAATGGAGACAGTAGGGAGTTTACTTTTTTCTCAGCAGTCCATGGAACCTATACAAAAATTGACCATGTGTTAGGGCATAAAAACTCCAAATCAAATGTAGAAAGGCAGAAATAGTAAATGCATCCTTTTCAGTTCATGATGCAATAAAAATCACATGCAATATAAGGCCAGGAGAAAATAAACCAAAAGTTATTTGGAAATTAAATAATCTAATCCTGAAGAATGAATGGGTGGAAGAGCAAATCATAGACACAATCAATAATTTCATCCAGGAGAATGACAATAAGGAGACAACATACCAAAATTTGTGGGATACGGCTAAAGCGGTTATAAGGGGCAATTTTATATCTCTAGATGCTTACTTGCATAAAATAGAGAAAGAAAAGATCAATGAATTGGGCTTATTATTAAAAAAAAAACTAGAAAAAGAACAAATTAAAAACCCTCAATTAAATACCAAATTGGAAATTCTAAAAGTAAAAGGAGAAATTAATAAAATTGGAAATAAGAAAACTATTGAGTTAATAAATAAAACTAAGAGTTGGTTCTATGAAAAAACCAACAAAATAGATAAGCCTGTAGTTAATTTGATAAGAAAAAGGAAAGAAAATCAAATTGTTAGTCTGAAGAATGATAAGGGAGAATTTTCCTCCAATGAAGAGGAAATCAGAGCAATAATTAGGAGTTACTTTGCCCAACTTTATGCCAGTAAGTTTGAGAATCTAAATGAAATGGAGGAATATCTACAAAAATATAGATTGCCCAGGTTAACAGAAGAGGATTTAAATTATTTAAATAGCCCCATATCAGAAAAAGAAATAGAACAAGCTATTAACCAATTCCCTAAGAAAAAATCTCCAGGGCCAGATGGATTTACATGTGAATTCTACCAAACATTCAAAGAACAATTAATTCCAATACTACACAAACTATTTGAGAAAACAGGGAGAGAAAGTATACTGCCAGAATCCTTCTATGAGACCAATATGGTGCTGATAGCTAAACCAGGTAGGGTGAAAACAGAGAAAGAAAACTATAGACCAATTTCCCTAATGAATATTGATGCAAAAATTTTAAATAAGATATTAGCAATGAGATTACAGAAAGTCATCCCCAGGATAGTACACTATGACCAAGTAGGATTTATACCAGCGATGCAGGGCTGGTTCAATATTAGGAAAACTATCAGCATAATTAATTATATTAATAACCAAACTAACAAAAACCATATGATTCTGCATCAATAGATGCAGAAAAAGCCTTTGATAAAATCCAACACCCTTTCCTATTAAAAACACTAGAGAGTATAGGAATAAATGGGCTTTTCCTTAAAATGATCAGTAGCATCTATTTAAAACCATCAGCAAGCATCATATGTAATGGAGACAAACTAAAACCATTCCCAATAAGATCAGGAGTGAAACAAGGCTGCCCACTGTCACCATTACTATTCAATATTGTATTAGAAATGTTAGCTTTAGCAATAAGAGAAGAAAAAGAGATAAAAGGAATCAGAGTAGGTAATGAAGAAACCAAATTATCACTCTTTGCAGATGACATGATGGTATACTTAGAGAACCCTAGAGACTCAACTAAAAAACTACTAGAAACAATTCACAACTTTAGCAAAGTGTCAGGATTCAAAATTAATCCACATAAATCATCAGCATTTTTATATATTACCAACAAAGTTCAGCAGCAAGAGATGCAAAAAGAAATTCCATTCCAAATAGATGATAGGATAAAATATTTGGGAATCTATCTGCCAAGGAAAAGTCAGAAACTATACGAACTAAATTACAAAACACTCTCCACACAAATAAAATCAGACCTAATCAATTGGAAAAATATTGAGTGCTCATGGGTAGGCAGAGCAAACATAATAAAAATGACAATACTACCCAAACTAATCTACTTATTTAGTGCCATACCAATCAAACTCCCAAGAAATTATTTTACAGATCTAGAAAAAATAGTAGCAAAGTTCATTTGGAAGAGCAAAAGGTCAAGGATTTCAAGGGGATTAATGAAAAAAAATGCAGATGAAGGTGGCCTTGCTGTAGCAGATCTAAAACTATATTATAAAGCAGCGGTCATCAAAACCGTTTGGTACTGGCTAAGAAATAGAGCAGTCGATCAGTGGCACAGGATAGGATATCAGGACAATCTAGGCAATAACCTTAACAATTTAGTATTCGATAAACCCAAAGACCCCAGCTTTTGGGATAAATACTCACTATTCGGCAAAAACTGCTGGGAAAATTGGAAACTAGTATGGAAGAAATTAGGGCTTGACCCATACCTAACACCACATACCAAGATAAGATCTAAATGGGTTCAAGATCTGGATATAAAGAGGGACTTTGTAAGCAAGTTAGAGGAACGTAATATAGTTTATCTCTCAGACCTGTGGAGATGGAATAAATTTATGTCCAAAGAAGACCTGGAACTCCTAATTGAACACCAGATGGATAATTGTGATTATATTAAGTTGAAAAGTTTCTGTACAAACAAAACAAATGCAGACAAGATTAGGAGGGAAGCATCAAATTGGGAAATCATCTTTACATTTAATGGTTCTGATAAAGGCCTCATTTCTAAAATATATAGAGAATTGTCTCATATATATAAGAATTCAAGCCACTCTTCAATAGATAAGTGGTCAAGGGATATGAACAGACAATTTTCAGATGATGAAATTAAAACCATCTCTAGTCATATGAAAAGTTGTTCCAAATCACTATTGATCAGAGAAATGCAAATTAAGACAACTCTGAGGTACCACTACACACCTGTCAGATTGGCTAAAATGACAGGAAAAGATAACGATGAATGTTGGAGGGGATGTGGGAAAACTGGGACACTAATACATTGTTGGTGGAACTGTGAACGGATCCAACCATTCTGGAGAGCAATTTGGAGCTATGCTCAAAAAGTTGTCAAACTGTGCATACCCTTTGACCCAGCAGTGTTTCTACTGGGTCTATATCCCAAAGAGATCTTAGAGGAGGGAAAGGGACCCACCTGTGCAAGAATGTTTGTGGCAGCCCTTTTTGTAGTAGCTAGAAACTGGAAACTGAAGGGGTGCCCATCAATTGGAGAGTGGCTGAATAAATTATGGTATATGAATGTTATGGAATATTATTGCTCTGTAAGAAACGACCAGCAGGACGATTTCAGAGAGGCCTGGAGGGACTTGCATGAACTGATGCTGAGTGAAATGAGCAGAACCAGGAGATCATCATACACAGCAACAACAGTATTACATGATGATCAATTCTAATGGACATGGCTCTCTGCAACAAAGAATTGTCTCAAACCAGTTCCAATTGTTCACTGAAGAAAACCATATACACCCAGAGAGAGGGAAATGAAATATGGACCACAACGTAACATTTTCATGATCTCTATTGACATTTGCTTGCATTGTGTTGCCTTTCTCTGATTCTTTTTTTTTTCTTGTAGATAGGATTTTTCTTGCATAACTTCAAGCATTTCAACATTATTAACATGTAGTGGACTTCCTGCCATCTAGGGGAGGGGAGGGGACTGGGGGTAAAATTTGTAATGGAAAGCTTTGTAAAGATCAATGTTGGGGAACTACCCATATATATGTTATACAAATAAAAAGCTTTAATTAAAAAAAATCAATTAACCTCTGTGGTCCTCAGTGTCCTTATTTGTAAAATGTAGGCCCTTATGATCCTATAACTTTTAAAACTTTATCAATTAGCCCCTCTGGACTCTCACTGTGCATGTTATTTGTTCAATTTGCCTAGGCCATTTAATTCTGAATTCTATCTTAATATAGTTTGAGTGAGATTCAGGATTCCAAGGTGGAATACAAGTAAGGGCAGGGTACAAAATTAAATAGAGAAAAGTAGAAATCAGGCAAGAGAAAGTAAAGAAAGCCAACTTTATTGAAGGGAAATACTAACAGTCAGGGAGGATGGAAACAGATCAGGTCCCCTAGGATCCTGAATGGAAGAGGGTACCCAAACCAGTAAAATCAGGTGGGTTTTTATATAGGACTCTTATCTGGGTCAAACAGATTTAGGTATTGGAGAGATAGATAGACATCCTGTATGTAATGCTGTTGTATGCTGGGCAGTTGGCAGTTGGGTGACTTTCAAACTTCCTACATATAGCAAAAAAGACTTCTGACCATTTTTTCAGGTCTGTCTTTGGCTTGGAGCCTCCAGGAATTTGAACCTTCCTGCCATCTTCTATTTTCAGGGTGGACAGTCTATTGAAGTCCTTACAATTCTCTACACAAGCCAAATCTACTTCCACTTTAATGTTATCAAACTTCACATTCCCACAGTATGAATCCCCTTTCTGGTTTTCCCCACTCACCAATGAGCATCTTTTCAAACTTTGTCAAAGAGTTAATTCCCTAATTAGATCTTTCCATTTCATTCCCATCAAACTTCAGGTGCATGAATAACTAATACCATTATCATATTTCTCATCTTTCCTGTTTTTTTTCAAATATTTAGTGTTTATCCATATATGAGTACATAACTGAATTAATTAGCTATATATTTTATTAATAATTGATATTAAATATTAATAATTTCTTTATAATTTCTTGATAATTATTATGTTAATGTTTATTAATGTTATTGTGGTTCTTTTTTAAAATTTGTTTTCTTAATAAAAATCCATACATAAATGTTCCTGGGCAATTGGAAGAAATTATAATTATTTAATTAGTTACATTTTTGTTTTTATCAATCAGCCAATATTATTAAATGTCTACTATGTGGCAGGTACTGTGTTCAATGCTTCATAATAGTATTTTACTTTCAACAGTGATAATGAAGCACATAGTGTGTGGTAGATATTTCACAAATACTTATCAAATATTGTGCATATATTATCTGCAGAAGTAGCAGGAATAAATTGCTATAATGCAGGGGAAAGTTCAGCTATATTATTTTCACTTGTATTTGGTCTCCTTTCCTATTGTACAGCATTAGTTTATTAAGTTTAGGTACTAGAGCCTTTTAAACTATCTGAAGAGCCTAAAACAAACCTTTTTAACTAGTAAGTTTTCAATAAATTATAGAGAATATAGCACATATCTAACAATTTGTGCTATTTAATTCTCTTGCTTAAAAGACACCAACCTGTTTTCCAACTTACTTTCATATTTGAATCTGTGAACTCAGTAATAAGGATAAAACCAGTTGCTACAACAAAATGTGACTTATTTCTCAACACATGCACAAAAACTAATGTTCAAAGGAAAAGGAAGAGGCAAAAGCAACTGTTTTATAATATAGCATTCTTCCTTAATATTGTTGTCTTAAATGTCTTGAAATTTTTTAACTCAGGATTTTTAAAACAAATGTCCAACTCTGATGGGAAAAAAAGCACAAAAATTTTAAACACAAGATACATAAATACAATAATCAGAAGGATCTAAGGAATTATAAAGATCACGAAATTCCTAGGCTTATGAGACTAAAGAAGGGGCACTGGCCCTTGAAAGTTTTAGATCATTTATTAAAATATCCTTGCTAATTAAACAATTTAAAATGGATTCCAGGTTTCAGTTTGCGTTCGCAAACAAAAACAAAGGGCTCCTTGCAACACAGCTGGACAATTTACACTGTAAAATTTGTTTATAGCAGATTATGTTTAACCAAAGCCTAAGTGAAGCCACCAGTTAGGCAATTTTCTCCCTAGAACACAATTACTGTGAGAGGATGAACAGAATTTTACTTAAATCCAATTAAAACTATTGTATGCTTACATTTGGTTGAAATAGCCCCAAACAAATGAAGTTAAATTGCAGAGACTGTATGTTCTTTAGAGACTTGTCTGACTTCATTTTTGTTCTTTCAATAGTCGATAAATAATTTACTTAAATATGATTGTGCTGCTTTGTCCTTACAAAAATAATCCATAGCAAAAACAATTATCAACGAAAGAAACTAGACTATTAAATTTATCATGTAAACTTAATTTTAGAGCTAAAAAAAAAAAAACTTAAAGCTTAAGAGCAACCCTCTCATTTTACAAATAAGGAAACTGAGTTCCAAAGAGTTAAGTAACATATCAAGGTGTGACATAGCTGGTAAAATATCCAAGGAAGAATTAGAAATTGTGTCTTTTGGAGTCCAAGTTCAATAATGTATTCACTATATTATATTTCATATATTCATTAATATGCCTATTTGTGAGGCACTAAGACTAGTACAGAGACTGGAGAAGAAATATGACATGGATCATTGCTTTCAAGGTGATCACTAACAAGTTGAAGGTGGCTTCATAAATAAAAATATGCTATAAAATGAAGTGTGAAAGTGCCTGCAAGAGTCTCAGTAGGAGTGCTGCAAGAGAGAAGAATCACTTCTGACTGGGGGAATTAAAGAACAAATCAATCACTGTACATTTACGAAATTTCTACTGTGTGTCAAGGACCATGTTAAATTTCATAGATATGAATAGAACGAATTAACTACTACTAATGAGTTTACATTCTAACATAAAAACATAGTGTATATATATGTATATACATACACATCTACATACTTGTATGTTATAAAATATATTAAATGTTATGTATAAAAGCATATATCATACTTGTATGTTATATATAAGAAGATTTTATATATAAATGGATACCCACATATAATCTATCTAAAATTGCTATAAGTAGTCTTGACAACTTCCAAGAACTCTATAGTGTAGTTATCTGTATAAAAACCCATGACTATTTCTGCCACTTATTCCCCCCACCACAGTTACCAATAAGGAGAAAAAAAGCAAAGGTCAGGAGAATACTAGAATAATTCAGTTGAATTGAAAAAAGGTCTGGGTTAGTATTGATGGAGAAAAGAAGGAGTTAAATTTCTTTGTGATTGAAAATATAAAAAAACACAAGTTCTGCCTCTCAGTGCTTTAGCACAATTTCTGGCATAGGCTCTTAATAAATGCTAGTTGACTGATTCTAATATAGTTATTTCCTAAAACAGTTGGTATATATGTATCTCTGCATATTCTTTATTTCTTGATTCCTCCTCACTTTGCCTCCTTTCTTTTCTTAACTTTCTATTATATAACATGTAGTCCAAGTGTAATTTGAAATGAGGAGGTACAGTATGACTAATCAAGAATGTAGAATTGCTTTTGTCCTTAGTTGATTCCATCTTTTCTTTCTATTAGCCTGGTCAGAGGTTTTCTAGTTGGGAATTTGTCTTTGGTCAGAAACCAAAGTAATATCAATTTCTAACTTTTCACTACTACAAAAATGAGAAATTGATATCTGATTTAGGTATTTTCCACTAAAAAAAATAGCGCTATATCATTATATTTTTCTTGTTTGGTTTTCTTCAGGGAACAAATGAATTTAAAAGTTGATTCCTTGGTTTAAAGCCAAGATCCCACTTTCACGGGGTGTAGATTTGTATAACCCATAGCCATCCTTAATTATAAAGGTTTCACCTATATTACTACTCATATTTCAGTACTACAAAGGATTTCTGATCTAAGGGATATGGATACTCCCTCCAGTGGTACCGATCTCACAATCCTGCGAAATTCTTATCATGTTCTTTTAAAAATCTCCCATAGGGGATCTATCTAACAAGGAGAGAGGCCTTTCTTATTATTTCATGTATTTTCCATTTTTTATCTATTTGTTGTTATTTCAGTTTCCTCTTTAAATATCCATGGAATGACTTTGAATAGTTTGATCACTCTTTAAACTTTCTTTCCCCTTCAGTGTCTTTCTTCATGTCATGAGGAGATGATGTTCATGCTCTTCCATCATCTATCCCTTCCCATAAAATTTAACAAATGATTCAATATTCCAAAACAGTATTGTCCTTAGCTGTCATTTCTGTCACTGAGCAAGAAGATCAAGTGTTTAAGAGCTGAAGAATTTTCTATGATCTTAGTATCTTCATCATTATTATATTAGTTAAGGTTAGATCAACATTTTTAAATGAATTGTAAAAATCAATATCAATATTCACTTCTGTTTCCCATTTTTTTGATGTCAACACATTATTTTAAATAGTTCAGTTTGGAATTTTTAATTATACACTATATATTCTTTCATTTTTAATCTCCTAGTTTTATATTAATTTTGATCTCTATTGTAACAATTCATATTGTTAACAATTCATGTTCCGACTATACCCACACAGTTAATTTGGGAGCAGCTCCCATGAACTATTTTCTATCTACTAAAATGTAATTAATATAGTTTTTGTTAGATTATTTGAAATTTCCGCCAATTTTTTCTCAAATGAAGAATTTATGACATATGACCATAATTCTTCTTTGTATCCTACAATTCTTTTGCCTCTTTTTTTATATTTCTGAATCTTATTTTATTACATATTTCACTGCGAACCACTATGCCCATGTTCACAGTGAAGTTCTAAGTGTCAAAGTACATATCAAATTAATTTGGATGGGCTTATCAGTTTCCCTCTAGAATTCTTCTACTTCTTCAACCTCTGAAACAAATGATAATGTGAAAATTATAATTATATTCATGGGCAATTTGCTGATTTTTTGTTTTTGCAAATACTTATCATGGGCACTGCAATATAGTATGTTCCATTACATTATTTTCTTCTTTAAGAGCCTGTCAGTCATCCTTACATTTAGTTTCAATTTTCTTTAGGCTTCTAGTTCCAAAAATGTTAAAGATTGACATAAATCAGTTTCTCCATTGTGTCCACGCATTCTCACTGGATAAGGATCTCACCTTTAGACAATTACCAAGGTAATGTTTGAAGATGATCTAAAAACTGTGTTTCTTCACATCTTCTGACTTGCTCTAAATCACTTTACCTCTGTAAAAGCCATAAGCAATAGCATAAAGACAGAGGGACATTTTTTTCTATCTTTCATGAGTTGTCAAGCTCAAAGAATTTATCAGTGAATGACCAATCTCCTGGTAAGTAGTCTGTTTTTAATTAGGATGCTCTTTTGAAAACAAATGTAAGGCTTCATGGAAGACAATTAAAATTTTAATTTTATAACCATTCAATTTACTTCATCATGAATGCTTAGCACATCCTAAATGACTTTATTTGCTTGTGGAACTTTCTTGTGAACTGCTTGATTTTTCCATGGTTGTTGCTTTGCTCTTATATAGATTTAGGTCACTTTTACTAGCTACTTTTTTCTTAATGATGGTGATTCTGACTGTCTTATTTCATATTTCTTATTAAAAAAAAAGAAAATGTATAATGAATTTAGAACTGCAGTAAGATTAGGATGATCCAAGTTTGAACTCTTGTCCTGCTTTCAACATATATTGGCTGTGTGACTGTAAGTCCTTTATGCTCCCAGTGCCCATAAATTCTCATCTAATATTTTAAGTTATTAACTGCCTCCTAATCTGCAATTTCTCTTTTGAGGAATTCCTTGAGTTATTGAAATCATAAACCAGACTATCTCCTAATCCATCCAATGTGACATCATTTACAAAGCAGAGATGGTTTAGTCAGTCTATATAAACAGGCTAACAAATAAATCTGCCTAAAGTGTTTCTGACCATGTCACTCTTCCAATTCAGTAAATTTCAGTGACTTCCTCTTATCTTGAAGATAAAATATAAAATACTCTATTTGGCATTCAAATCTTTTCATAGTCTGGGCCTCTCCTACTGTTCTAATTTCCCTATATCATTCTTCTCTCCATGCACTCTGCAATCCGCTGACAATAGCATCTTTTCCTTCTAAATTACATTCTATCTCCTCATTACATACATTTTCACTGACTAGTTTGCATGCTTTTATTATTCTATCTTTTCATTTCTACCTCTGGGCTTCCTTCTTTCCTTTCAAGAATAATTCTCATTCCTTCGTCCTAATGATTATCTCCAATTTATAACATTCCTTGCTCATACATAGTTGTTTGTATGTTTTCCCCACGTTAAACTATAAACTCCTTGATGGCAGAGCCTTTTAGCCTTTCTTTGTATTAATGATTATCATAGTGTCTAGAAAATAATAGGCTCTACTTGTTGACTAGACTTGACATGACATTCTGTCTCTTATTCATATGAAGAAAAGAACTCTAAAAGCAATTTGTTAGTTATATATTAGATATGACAGAGGTTAGTATTATCTTGTGTCCTAATCTTTCCATTCATCACAAAAGAAAATCATGTACAACATTGCTTTAATTAAACATATGAAGGTATGGATTGAGTGATTTCAGCAAGTTAGGCCAATTACAAGCAAAATGAAAAAAGTCTGCATATAAAATAAATTAATCTCGAGAATTGCTCCAGGCTACAACATTAAAACAACACAAAAAAGATGAATTTAACATAATTTTTAAGAAATTTAGTATACTCAAATCAAGTTTACTTCATATTTCTTCCACTATCCCTCCCTATTGCATTGAAAAGATTACTGTAGGAATTTGACTGTCATGGGATCATACTTTTCATGATTCCATTTCCCATTTTGTAAAATGAAGAATAAGAATGTTCCTTGTTCCCTTTTAGTTTTGTCATGGTCTACCACTAATTGGTGGTCAAGAATGATCAATAAATCAAACAGACACATTAGTAACTTTAAATGAATCAAAATTCAAGTTATACTAATAAATATAAACATGGAATATTTCCTTTTTGGTATGCAGAGATTGAAATATATTGTATAATATATTTTCACTTATTAGAGCTGACAATGCATAACTGATTTGTGGCTCTACTTTGCCACTCAAGGGTTACAAGTTAATTAAAAACACTTATCCTTAATTATATTTTAGACTTTGCTCTATTTGCTCTACAGTTATCACATGAAAAATTATATTAACTGTTGTTCACAAATACAACATGGAAATCCCCACTGACTTCTAGAGGAGAGAAGGGAATTAAAGAATTCCTATTAATGTGCTCACAGCTGTTTCTCTTTTTAACAGCTGTTTCTATGTATTATTTCTTTTTCAGAAAAATGTTTAAACTTTCTACCTGTCTTCATGGAAATTTTCCCCAAGGATAAAAAATCCAACCTGATTAAAATAATAGAATCATGATTTAGATACAAATTTAAAAATCATTTAGTCTAGCTTCACTTTTTAAAAAAATTAAGAAACTGAAGCCCAGAGAAGTTAAATAATTTATTTTGAGTCATATAAGCAATGTGTTACAGAGTTGGAATTTAAAGTCAGACTTTTTTATCCCAAATAAAGACCTTTTTCTGATATATTCAGACTTAAGAATTTGCTCTGAAAATACTCAACTGTTTCATTTAGCAGCTACCTCTTTTAATTATCCATCTTAAATGATAGAGGCTATATTTGAAATTCTGACAAAACTGAGGCATCTGTCTCTGAATCAGGTGATTCTATGATTTTAATCACGTTGGATGTTGTCTTTGGGGATAAACTCCATAAAGACAAGTATATAATTTAAATATTTCTCTTTTTTTTGTTTGTTTCCAATAAGGAACAGCAGTTCATATCTCACACAGACAAGATTCAATCTTGGTTGCCTCTAAATAGCCCATATGTCTACGTAGGGTTCCCTTGGTAATATCAGCATTTAGTCCTTTAGCTTTTATAAAAATAAAAGAAATTTTATTTAAAAGTCACATAAAGAACAAAAAAGGGATGAGTGTATTAACATGGTTAGTAAAGAAATCTTTATTCCCTATAATTCCCTTTCATAATTCCATATATAAAAATAGTCTCCTTCCATAGCTCTGTGACAGCAGCTCCTATCCTTCTCCCACATCTCTAATTCCCCATTAGTCTGAGTCTTTCATCTAGTAACAGTTCCTCCTCATCTCTATGAAAGATATTTATGAGCTAAAGAGCCTGAATATGCTTGACCTTTCATGTCATTTTTCAAGAAACCTCCTGGTAATACTTTGTTAGTTAATAGGAAGTAAAAATGTGTATTTAAAACACCACTGATCAGAAAATGAACTTGGATCATTTGGAATTTTAAAGCAGTTTATCAATTTAATAATGTTCCACAAAAATACTCTATTAGCTTAGTTATTAGAGTGTGTAAACAGAGATGTGAAGTTTTATTATCTATCAGCTTCATATTGAGCATGATTAGCTATTTATAACTTGAATCTAATGACAATATGATTGACAAGAAAAGAAACATCACATGATTTTAAAATAAGAGAGGTCTTGGGAACAAGGGACAGTTCCAACAATGAATCATATAAATAATGAGTGATACCTTCCTAATAGGTGCAAATGATTCAGGAGTGTTAGGTGCCTGTTAAAAGGCCTCTCATCATCATGGTGAAAGAGGCTGCAGGTCCCTTTTCAATATCAAGGTAAAAGAATTCTACTAGAACCACAATTATGATATCATCTTACTAGCTAAAGAAATAGGTAGTGTGATACGGATTATTCTTTAAGAATTATTATACTTACACAATATCAGTTGGAAAGAATTTCAGAGGTAATCTATTCTAATGCCAACCTAAAAATTCTGTCTTATTTCTGAAGCAATCAATTGGATAGTTCCAGTTCTTAAAAAGTTTGGGTTTTTTTGTTTTTGTTTTTAGTTTTGTTTACATTAAATCTAAATTTGTCTCTGTAATTTTTACCCATTAATCCTACTTTTGTTTTCTGGGACCAAGAAGAAAAAAATCTAATCTCTCTTTCTTATGAAAAATCTTTAGGTGCTTTACATTTGTAGATATAACAGCAAAACATCCCCTCTGGGGTTTATTAATCCCTCTGGGTTAAATAAATGAGTTATTTTAGTTGTCTTATCATTTTTAGTTGTCCTCCTTTATATTTTCTCCATCTTACCAATATCTCTCCTAGAGTGTAGCACCTAGAAATTAATGCAGTATTCCAGATTTGTTGTGACCAGAAAATATCTGGATATTATATTCAATACATTGGAGATTTGTCATTTTTTGTTTCAGTTGTATACAACCCAATTCCATTTGGGGTTTTCTTTGCAAGGATATTGGAGTGATTTGCCATTCCCTTTTCCAGCTCATTTTACAGATGAGAAAATTGAGGCAAACAAGGTTAAATGACCTGCCTAGAGTCACATATCTTTTAAGAATCTGAGGTCAGATTTGAACTTGGAAAGATGAATCTTCCAGACTCCAGATCTAGCACACTATCCACTGCACCACATAGCCACATTGGACAATAGAGCTTTCAATGTGGCCATAAGAATATACTAACTTTGTTGACTATAATAGTTCATTGCTGATTTTTTTTGAGAATGCAATTAGTTAATACAATTAGTGGGCATCCAGGTGGTGCAGTGTTGGCCCTGGAGTTCAAATCTGGCCTCAAACACTTTTTAACTGTGTAATCCTGAACAAGTCATTTTTGCCTCAGTTTCAAATGTTTCAACACCTCACATTGACCATTTCTGTTCTCCTCTTTCTATCTGGTCCAGATATAATTCATTTTTGCATAGAAAGTGAAAGCAAAATGAGAAATAAGACAAAGTAACCCTATTTGGCCTATAAAATTAGTGCTATTGTCCATGTACTTTCATTTTACCTGCCTTTTCACTTGCTCTTTTATCCCTGGGGTTAGAGTGAGTCCTTGCTAAGCATTAATCCTTTCCACCTACACATTTGTTCTTATCTCTGGAAATCTGCTCTAACAATTACCTCTTATTGGCAATTTCAATCAATGAAGATTTATTAAGAGCCTGCTATGTTTCAGGCACTGTGACTTTTAGGATCCCCTTCCTCATGAGCTGACAAATAGGCTTGTTTAACCAAATCTAAGAGGGAAAAAAAAACACCTTTCTCTTAGTTCTAAACTATTATGTTATCTCTCTCTTTCCTTTCCCTGTTAATTTTTAGGAAAATGTCATTTTTTTAAATGTAGTTTATATGTGTTTCTTTCACTTCCTCATCATCCACCCACTCTCCTAAAAACTGCAAGTTAGTTTCCAATTCTTCTACTCTGTTGAAATCCCTTTCCTCAAACCTTCTCTCAGGCTTCATGCTCTATGACCTTACAAAATTTAACAATGTTGAACATCCTGTCTTTTTTATTTTCTTCTCTTGGTTACTTTAATAGTGCTCATGTCTAGTAATTCTGTCAATCTGACAGCTCCTTCTCAATATCTGCTATTGGCTCATCTTCCAACATTTGAGTTTTCTCTGAAGCTTTGCGCTCTCTCGCTCTCGCTCTCTCTCTCTCTCTCTCTCTCTCTCTCTCTCTCTCTCTCTCTCTCTCTCTCTCTCTTTTTTTTTCCTCCACACTCTCTCTTTTAGAAATTTCATCACACATCTTTAATTAACACCTCCATGTAGATAGCACTTAGATCCATATTTCTCACCTTGCCTCTTCTTTAAGTTTGAGTAACCCTTTTCAATGATCTATCTGAAAGTCCTGCTGGCAACTCTCCCTAAATATGTCCAAAGCTAAATTCTCAAAAATAGCACTTCTCCTAAATTTACTTGGGGCAGCTAAGAGGTACCAGAATGTATAGAATGCCAAGCATGGAGTCAGGAAGACTCCTCTTCCTGACTTCAAATCCAGTGTTAGACACTTACTGGCTGTGTAACTCTGGGCAAGTGACTTCACTCTGTTTGCTCAGCTGTAAAATGAGCTAAAGAAGCCAAGAATACTCTAAATGGAGTTGCAAAAGAGTCAAATGCGACTGAAAACAACAAAATTTACCATTTGAATTAATTGCATTAGCACTCTCCCAAGTATTCAGGCTGAAAAAGTTGGAGTAATTTGTTGATTTTTTCCCCTGTTCTTTGTCCCCCCAATTCTAATCAGCTGTCCAGGTTTTGTCAAATACACCTTAGTTGTCCCTGTTTATTTCCAATATACATATGTCCATTTCTATTACCAATTCAATAAGCATAATTCAAGCCATCATTACCTCTCACTTAGACTATGATAATGGTTTCCTTATTTTCTCACTGCCTTCAGAAATCTCTCTTCTTTCCTCTATCCTTTATATCACTGTTAGAATAATCTTTAACTTATAGTTATTTATGTCTTTAATTCACAGATATAACTATGTCACTGCCCTTTTCAAAAATCTTCCCTGGCTCAAAATGTCCAACTAAAGAAAATAAAAACTTCAAACTTTCCATTGAAAGCTCTCTATAATCTGACTATAATGTACCTTTAAAGTTGTATTTCAAAAAGTCTCCTTCATACTTTCTGCACATAAACCAAACTGGACTAAGAAATTCCCAATCTCATCTCATCCTGCCCTCTCCAGCCTCTGTTTTTATTCCTACCTTGTACTGTACCAAGAACAATTTAACTCAACTTTTCCAAAATCAAAGGATCCTTTGGAGCCCAGTTCAGGTGACACTGTTTATGATGCCTTCTCTGATTCATCGGGAGATGACCTTTCCATTTATGAGTCTATCAAGACTCCTTATTTCTACACTGAACTAACTAATTTTCTTTTTGTGTGTGTTATAGCTATTTATTTATGTGTTTAATTCTTCTATCTCTAGATAAGGTCCTTAAGCTTCAGAAGTTTATTGTTTTTCTTCTTCCCAATATCTAACCTAATGCCTTGTCCATATGTAGGGATAAAGAATAGAACTTTGACTTTCACTAGAGTAGGTAAGGAAACTCCCCCTATTTGTAGACTTAGAGAGTTTCATAGACTGAGAATTTAGTAACTTGCCCAGGATTCCACTATTTAGTTACTTCATAAATATTTCTTGAATCATTTTTTTGTTTTCTTGTAAGAGTGAGTTTAGTCTCAGACAAATTTTGATAACACTCATTCACTGTTATTAGATGTATCCTTATGTGGAGCACTTGGCATATAAAGAAGTGCCCATTTTCAATATCTTTCCATCAGGATAAGCCAGAAAAGTGTGGCCTCTGTAAGCATTGTGACAAACTCTGCTACGTTTCTCTGTGGTTCATGAACTACACAATCATTCCTAATTTCATATGCTACATTGGGAAGTATGGAAAGTCAAACATATTTACTTGTTCTTTTTGGTACCTGGTTTCTTTATGGGAGAATGACTTGAAATTATCTTCAGATTGTACTTCACCTAAAATATATCAAACTCCTCTAATGGGAAGAAATCAACCTGTTACTAGATATATAATATCCACAGCAAACCTCAGCAATGTCTGAGTTGCAAATCTGAAATTCTCCTTTAAAATTAAATGTCTCATTTCAAGCTCATAAGAATTTTAATCAGGAGTGAGATAATTATATTGTTGTTATTTTTAAATATTTAAATATTTCATTTTCCCCAATTAAATATAAAATAATTCCTTTTACATTTGCTTTTAAAATTTTGAATTCCAGATTCTCCCCCTTCTGTCACACCCCCATTGAAAAGGCCCATGTGAAATTATGCAAAACAAAAAATAATTATTAATAACCAATTAATATATAGCAAGTCCAGGGTTTTTTCCCCTTTTTTATTTCTTCATTCAAATCTTAGGCTTTAAGGGGCATCTCTTACCTTGCCCAAAGAATTTACCCCTCCCAGACCATCTTATCTAGGTGGAATTCTTCCCCAATCCCACCTTTGTTCTACTCTGCTAAATAATATTGGAGAATAGGCTCCTTTATGTAGATTGTTCCCAGGGTTGTGTCCTGGATATGGAGAGAAGTCTCTTGGTTCATGAGTAACATCAGACATTATGAGTAACATAATCCAAGCCTCTTATTAGAATAATATTCATTCTCTTATTAATTATCAGAGTTGATTTCTGCCTTTTAGAAACACTTCCAGGGGTATATTAAGTGCTCAGTAACCCCTAAGATTCATTTTTGGCTCCCAAGAGTCCCACTGACTTCATTTTATTACTTCTGTATCGCATATCATATAAATCTGATTATTATTTTCATGAAATCAAATTCTTTAATCCCTAATTGCTGAATTTCTTTGATTCCAGGCCTGGCACTCTATCTACTGTGCCATCTAAGCTGCTCTGAGAACACTTTGAGAGTATCTTAATGTCTTCTTCTTTTTTTTTTTTAACAATTCCCTCTTGACCATTTTTGTTATACATTTTCTGATTTGAAGATAGTTCTTATTAGAGAAGTTAGAAATTTCAAAAAGGATCAAGGAATTCTGTTTTCTCTGTCACCTGTTCTTTTTCAAGAAGGAACATGTTCAAATCTCATATTTTCTGATAAATCTCTCTTGACAATCCTTTTCCTTGATAAAAGGATTTTCAGGATTTAAAGGAATTATGGTCAAGAGTCTCCTTGGTTAAGGAGACTTCATTTCTTTCTAGCTGAATGTCTGCTAATTGTTTATATCTGGGCATATTAACAGAGGATAACAGGACCCAGAAAGGTATAAACAAGCTGGCTTCTGACCTGAAGGCTGAGTGTCAAATAGATGGCTTGATATTATATTTTGCTTAGAGTTTCTAGGCTAAGCCTAGAGTACCACTTGAAATGAAGGAGGATGTGTTCTATTCCTCCTTACTCTTCACTTGTTCCAAACATGTCTAGAATCTCCCATATTGTTCTTATAAAGAGAAAGCTTTGTATAAGGCATACAGATATGACCTTGGAAAAAAGACCTTGATTCAAGTCCTGTCCCAAATACATGTGAGCTTTGTGACCACAGACAAGTCACTTAACAGTGACCAAATACAATAAAACATAAATATCATATTTTAATAATAAATTACTATGCAATACACCAAACAAGGATACTTGTGTTTGCATTAATGGCCCCCATTTTTATTTGAATTTGACCTCACTGATCTAAGCAACTCTACAAAAATAATATACAGGTGAATTCAAATGCTGCATCAAGGAAGGAAGTTCCCTTATTAAGCATTCCTTACTCTGGAAAAAATCAGACAAAAAGTTCTTAGTAAAATTTTCAGGTCAATATGAATTTTAGTCTTCCTGAAATAATTATTTTGCCATTATTTCCTATTTTATTTTCTCCTTTCATATTTTTTGCATATCATGTCCTTTGAAAATCTGAGCTCACTAGAAAGCTTCCTATGTAGCACATTGTTCTCTAAAAATTCCCTTCTTTGATAGCAGAATTATTTGCTACTGTATTATCAACATTGTTTTTTTAGAACCTTGAATTAATTTAAACCATTATTTTTCTTAATCTTTCCAGAAATTTAAAATTTAAAATCTTTACATGTATGTCTGCCAAAATTTTTCTTCTTTTTCTATTATAAATTATAAAATGGTATGGTCAAGTATTCCTCAAGATTACTCTCACTTTCTGCTTCCACTTCTTTTAATAATCAGAATTAAATCCAAGAGATTTCTACTAACCTTCTACTATCTTTTTCAAAGATAAAATTGTCAAACATAGAAGTCTAGAATTTATCAGTTATTCTACTTTTAACTTAATGGGTTTTCTAGAAAGTCCTGATAATTCATATGCATCAATACTACCATATTTCTTCTCATTTTGTGATTCCTATTGCAAATGTATTGTCCAGACCCTTTCACTTGGCAAGATAATTAGAAAAACAGCATATTTTAGTAAGAAAAAAGGACATTCAGCAGGTAGCAATGAGTTTTTCAGTTTTTGATCCACTCTCAACTATTCCTCCAATTCCAAAACCTTCCTCCTCTATAAACATGAAAGAACAGACCATCTCCTCTGCCAAGGACTTCTTGGCTGTTAGCAGAGCTGCTGCTATCTCCAAGATTGTGGTGGCCCCAATGGAAAGTCTAGCTACTATTGCAGGTGCAGCATACAAGTAAGCAAATTGCTGCAGATAAGCAGTACAAAAATATAATGGATTGTATATTCTAGTTCCAAAGAAACAGAGGGTGCTTTCCTTCTGGCAGGCTAATTTAGCAAATGTCATCAGATAATTCCCCACCCAGGTCCTTAACTTTCTTTGCCTTTAAGGATAAGTATAAGCAGGTAGTTTTGGGGAATAATGGACAAGCACACACTCTAGAGATATTTTACTGGCAATTTTGCTTCTGGAAGCACTTCTCTCTGCTTTGTCTACTCACTGGATTTTGCATAGCTTAACAGTTTTACCAGTGTTGGTAAATTTGACACTGAGAGAATTCAAAAGCCTGAGCAACAGTCTAGTGGCTTATATCATTTCAATGTCTCAGTGCAGGATATCATTATCTATAGAGCAACCTACTTTGAGATCTTTGATAGAACAAAAGGAATGCTTCCAGATCCGAAGAACACTTATATTGTGATAAGTTGGACAATTGTATAAGCATGAGTGCTATGGCAGGTGTGCTCTCCTACCCCTTGAATAAAGTAAGGCAGTCTAGGTGCAAAGAAGCTGATATCACATACACTGGGACAATTGACTGCTAAAGGAAGATTGCTAAAGATGAGGGAGGCAAAGATTTCTTGAGGGGTACCTGACCCAATGTCGTTAGAGGAATGGCTGGAGCTTTCATACTTGTCCCATATGATAAATTGAAGAAAGTAATCTAAGTACATCCTAACAAAAAAAAAAATGGAACCAGTGGATATAGGTCATGTAGAATACTTAACCATACTTAGTATTTTGGACCACAGACTTTCAAGAAATTCCTATTTTTTTTTTTATCTAGACCAGATCATATCTATAGAGGAGGCAGGAAAAGCTCTTAGAAAACAGGACTCATTTATTGTGATTCATAGTCACACAGTGGAACTGATGATCATTCTATATATTGATTCTGTTGGTTTGGGGGAAAATGAGTTATTGTGGGTCCAAAGAAGCAGATCAATTTAAACCATATACTTTATGTGCTTTTATAAGACCACTAATTTGTGTTTAGTTATTTGTTTAAAAAAAATCCTGTCTCCCAATTGTACTTAAGCACTATAATGTACTATTTTGTACAGCTGAATACTTGGCAGTTATGATTATCGGTACTGGGCATTTTGCTGTAAAATAATAAATACACAGAAAACTCTAAAAAAAAAGAAAGAAAAAGAAAGGACATTTGAATTAAAATCAAAAGACCAATATTTGGGTCCTGATACTGTTACTTAATAGCTGTATAACTGTGGACAAATCACAATCACTCTCACAATTTCCCCATTGTAAAAGGATAATGTATAGTAACACTTGCAGTGTTTTCAGTTATTGTGAGGAAGTCCCTTTATAAATTGTAAAGTGTTACATGTAATACAGTAGAAGGAGTTCTGAAAACTAAAGACAGGTTCAGATCCCACTCAGTATCCCCTTCTTCATCATGTCCATATGCTTCCCTTAGCCAATTTATTAAAAAGATTTTGATCTTCCTTGGCTTGATCAAAATCTTTGGATTCTTTTCTTGGTTGGATACCTCTCCCCTTCCTATCTTGTGTAGAAACCCTTTATCTTTCCTAATAAGGCAGAATATAGAGACATATTGCTCAAGCCTTTTACCTCCTGGGGAAGTTGAGTCCTCATTTATTGTACTTAGTTGATGAGTGCCTCAGGCAGGAAGACAAATAGCACAAATCATGCAAGTCACTGGAACAATTCCCTCCTTGATTTCAAGTGCAACTCTTGGCTTATCTTAGAAACTCTAGGCAAAATGTAATGTCAAGCCATCTGTTTGACACTGAGCCTCCAGGTCAGAAGCCAGCTTGTTTATGCCTTTCAGGGCTCCTGTTATCCTCTGTTAATGTGCCCAGATATAAATAATTAGCAGTCATTCAGGTAGAAAGAAAGAAAGCCTCCTTAAGTGAAGAGACTCTTGACCATAATTTCTTTAAACCTTGAAAAGCCTTTTACTAAAGAAGAGGGTAGTCAAGAAAGGTTCATCAGAGTCAGAGATTTGAACAGGACTTTGAAGTATTACTAAAAATTAAATAAACACTGAAAAGGACAATCTTGGCTATCCCATACCACCATTCTAACTATAAATACTAGAAACTTATCTGCTATAATGATAACAATAATTACATTTAAATAGAATGGTGCTGGGCAGCTAGGTGGTGCAGTGGATAGAGCACCAGCCCTAAAGTCAGGAGGACCTGAGTTCAAATTTGGTCTCAGACACTTAACACTTCTAGGTGTGTGGCCCTGGGCAAGTCACTTAACCCTAATTGCCTCAGCAAAATAAATAAATAGAAAGGTGCACTACTTGACATTTAGATGTAAAACTTAAATAAAGTTTGCAGATGATGTCCATGAATTCCATAAAAGATCCACTCAACATTCTGGTTCATTTCTTTAATTATGAGATAATAGAAATCTTATTCTGTTGAGAATACAGGAAGGAAGAAGCATTTATTAAGCACCTACTATGTGCCAGGACCATGCTACTTACTTTCAAATATCTCATTTGATTTTCACTATCACAGTGGAGATTTAGATGCTAATATTATCTCCATTTTATAGATACACTGGAGCAGATAGAGGCAAAGTGATGTCCACTAGAAAATGTTTGAGACTGGATTCAAACTTAGGTTTTCCTGACCCTAGATCTAGTTCTGTACTCGGCTGTACTACTTACCTGTTTTGATGATGATCAAAGGCTTTGCTAGCAAAGCACAAACTTTGGCAAATTCTCCACACAGAAAGCTTTTTCAATAGGGACCCACTGACAGACTGTGTTTTCTGAGGACAGATTAGGTGGATATAGAGAAGCTAATTCCCAACAGGCAGACAGTTGGCAATGACTTATTGTACTCTAGCCTTATGATAGAAGGACAGCTAAATGGGAGAGGGATAGAGACTGAACTTGATTTCTATCACAAGCTTAAGCTTTGAAACTCTATCTATTTACTGACTACTTCTTCTCTATTAAGAGGAGAGAAAACATTTTCCAGCATTTGGGGAAGAAACATTGATTAGGAAAGAAGTGACCTGAAATTAGCAAAAGAATACATCCCACAAAATGAAGATAAGTAAATTATGCTAATGGACATTTGTAGAAAGGTTGACTAAGAGACTCTGCAGTGTTTTCATTTCTACACAATTTTCATTTTAAAATATATGTATTACATATTATATATTTTACAAAACATTCAATTCTTGAGAGTTTAGCATTTAGTAATGTTTTAATTATACTATACAATTAATAGTTTTATTTTTCTCTATATAGCCACTGGTGAGAAATTGTTAACTTCAAATATATGAATGTGATAAATTCAATTTGAAATAAACCAGAAACAGGAGTTCCAAAGCTTAGGCTTTATTGCCCAATAAAGTCCCCCTTTCAGCTCTTTAGGATAGAATATAGTCCTCTTTGCATAATATTTCCCTGCTACTCAACAGATAAATGTATTACATGTGTTCAGCATATTCAACAATACCTCAAAAAGTCATTTTTATCAATTGTGTAATTTTACCTCAAGGAGTAAATGCCGTATGTCACATAGCATTTAAGTAAGCAAGATTGTCACTTTTCCTAAATTGTTTTCTAAAAATCCTATTATGTTTTGCATTCCAATCATATTATTACCCTTTTCTCCATTATGCATGCCTTACAACTCTCAGGTTATATGGTTCCCACTCTGATTCAGAATACAGAAAATAAGTGACTTTATCCCCTGATAAAATTTGTTCTACTATCACAAAATGTGTTCCATAATGTTCAAGTATATATTCACCTTCAGTTGTCCTCATTCAACCAAAGGATAGTTCTAAAACAGAGGCTTTTAAGGAACTTATCTTTTCTTTCTTTTGCTTATATGCCAAGCCTGTCAGATGCTGTCTGGTCAATTCTACTTTTTTAGTATTCATTCATCTCCTCCCTTCCATTTCTATTTCATTTGCTCTGATTCAAACTTATATCCACTCCTCCCTGGTCAATTATAGAATTGTCCTAATTGGTCTTTCTACCCAGAGTCTCTTTCCAAAGTTTTAAGTGTGCACAATGATCTCCTGACTCTTCTCCCACTTGAATCAGTTCATATAGGTCTTGCCTTGTTTTTCTTTTCCTTTTCTGAAACCACCCTCTCATCTTTTTTATATTACAATAATATTCTTCTATCACAATCATATGCCATAAATTGTTCAGTCATGGATGAGCATCCTCTGAATTTCCAATTCTTGGCTACAACAAAAAGAGCAGCTATAAATACTTTTTATAAATATAGATCCTTTTCCTTTTATTTCTTTGGGGTTTGGAGCTAGTAGTGGTGTTTCTGAATCAAAGAAAATGCAAAATTTTATAGCTCCTTGGGAATAGTTCCAAATTACTCTTCAGAATGGTTGGATCAATTCACTATTCCACTAATAATACATTAGTATACCAATTTTTTCTCATCTCCTCAAGCATTTGTCACTTCTGATAGGTATGAGGTAGCATTTCAGAGTTGTTTTAATTTGCCTTTCTCTAATCAATAGTGATTTAGAGAACTTTTTTTAAATGACTATAATTACCTTTAATTTCTTCTTCTGAAAACGGTCTGTTTATATCTTTTGACCATTTATTAATTGGTGGATGGTTCTTATTTTTTTATAAATATGACAGTTCCTACAAATTTCAGAAATGAGGTCTTTATCAGAAAAACTTTCTATAACTATTTTTATATTACTTTATTATCTTTGGTACCTTTTAGAAAAATGTAATTTCTCTAATTATCTCTTTTAATTTGATCTACTTTTGTTTTTGCTTTGTCTGAGATTATGAATACTTTTTTTACTTCAGCTGAAACATTAGATTTGTTTCCGGTGTTTCTTAAAAACAACATATTGTTGGATTCTGGTTTCTAATTCATTCTGCTATCCACTTCCATTTCATAAGTGATTTCATCCCATTTATATTCCTAGTAATGATTACTATGCATTTCCCTCCATCTTATTTTTTTATACTTCTATTTATTTTTATCCTGCTCCTCCTCAAAAGCCTGTTTTGCTTCTAACCACAACTCCCTTATTATGTCCTTTCATTTGTCATCTTCTCCCTTCCTAATTCTTAGGCCATCCCTCTCCTCCCTGCCTCCATTTCCTTATTTGGTAAGATAGATTTTTGTACCCAAATGAGTGTATGTATGTTCTCTTCCAGAGGGGGTGTTCAGGAAGATTAGAATCTCTGATGTGAGGGCTTGACAAGCTTTTTTCAGGACATCTCATCCATCTCTAGTGTCCAGCTGATGCAACCAACTTATGTCTTCAAGAAAGTGTAGTTTGCTATAGTTTGCACACAAGCTACTCCCTGGATAACCACCTTGGCAGAGAGACTAAACAAGGTTGAAGGGAACTGACAGGTCTCAAATCTATTGGTGACTTAGGGGAATGTGTACCCCAAGTTTGTGAAGACTTCTCCTGGTAGAATGGACAGATGGAAATTATTTATTCCAGCTGCCATGAAGGCAGCTGAAGTGGGTATTGTGGAATACTTAGCACCTGCTCAGTAGTTAAAGACTCCTAAATCATCCACTGCATCCTGGGCTATCACCTGTCATCTTGACATTTATCTTGCCCCTGGACTTCAATGAGTTAGGAGAGAGTGAAGCTAAAGACTTGGTGTAACTCTGCCTCACTTAACTACAGTAATTCACATGCAAGTCAAGACACCTCATGATGTAACTGATCTTTTTTGAAAATGAAAAATCAATTCTTTGAATCAGTTCTGATGAAAATGAGGTTCAAGCATTGCTCACATACCCTTCCATTTTCCCTCCACAATAAAAGCTATTTTTATGCACCTCTTTTATGTGAAAAAAATTTCCTCCATTATTTCATTTCCTTTCCCTTTCTCCCAATGCATCCCTTTCCCATCCCTTCATTTTTTGGAGGGGAATAGAGAGATTACCCCCAATATAATTGACTCATGTCTGTATAGACATTTTCTAATTGCATAATAAAAAGTTCTTAGGAGTTACAAATATCATCTTTTCATATAAGAATATAACACTTTAACCTTATTGAATCCCTTATGATTACTTGTTCATATTTATCTTTTTTATAGTTCTCGAGTCTCCTGTTTGAATGTCAAGTTTTCTGTTCAGTTCAGCTCTTTTCATCAGAAATTCTTGGAAGTCCTCTATTTCATTAAATATTCATTTTCCCCTGGAAGGACAATACTATTCTGCTGGATAGATTTTTTTTTATTGTAATCCTGGTTACTTGCCTTTCAAATTATCATATTCCAAGTCCTTTGTTCCTTTAATATGGAAGCTGCTACATCTTGAGTGGTTCTTGATAATGGCTGCATGGTATTTGAATTGTTTCTTTCTGACTGCTTGAAGTATTTTCTCTTTAATTTAGAAGCTCTGCAATTGTCTGTAATGTTCCTATAAGTTTTTATTTAGGGATCTTTTTCAGGGGGTTATTGGAGGATGCTTTCATTTTCAGTTTTACTCTCTGAATATAAAATGTTAGGGCACATATCTGTTATAATTTCGTGAACTATGAAGTATAGGCTATTGTTAGTCTGGGTTTTTTTTTAATCATAGCTTTCAGATAGTCTGACAATTCTTTAATTATGTCTTCTTGATTTTTTGAGGGTAGTTGTTTTTCCAAAGCAATATTTAACATGTTCTTCATTTTGTCTTATTCTTTTGACTTTATTGTGACAATGTCTTATTAGCTTCATGTGCTTATTCTAATTTTTAAGGAAGTTTTTTTTTTCTTCAGTGAGGTTTTGTACCTCTTTTTTCTCTCTAGACAATTCTGTCTTTTAAGGAATTCTTTTCTTCAGTGAATTTTTATGCTTCTTTAGCCATTAGGCCAATTATGGTTTTAAGTTGTTATTTTCTTCAGTATTTTTGTGCTTCTTTTACCAACTCATTGTCTTTTTATAATTTCTTGTATCATCCTCACTGATTTTTTTTCTCTGTAATTTTTATCTCTTGAACTCTTCTAAGGATTTTCTCTCTCTCCCTCCCCCCCTTTTTTTTTACTTTTTTAAAAAAATATTTATTTTATTCCAAAAGAAATAATTCCAGGAATTCCAACTCTTCCTTGAATTCTTATTGAGCCTAGATTCAATTAAGCATTCTTCTTTGAGACTTTGCTTGTAGCTATTTTTACTTTGTTGTTCCCTTTTGTATTTATGCCATACTAACTTTTTATAGTTAAGTTCTTTTGTTGCTGTTGTTATTTGCTCATTTTCTCAGCCTATTTTTTCACTTTGAACTTTATATTAAATTTGGGTTTTGCTCACCTAATGATGGGGAGGCACTGTTTCAAGCTTCAGACCTTTTTATGCTATTACTTACAGAGCTAGTTCTGAGGGACTGCAGTTCCTCCAGACTTCAAAGGTGGTGTTATCTGGGGACAGATGTGGTCTCTGCTCTCCTGGTCTGTACTTTTTGTTCTTAAGTGAAATTTGCTGTTATTTTATACTATTCTAAAAAATGATAATGCAATACTGCTAACGCTATTGAAAAGAAGACGTTTTATGTATTCAAATTATTTGTCCTTGACTATGGTCCCAAAAGACATGTAAGACTTGTGATATAGTGACAACATAATGAAATCATTCTATCATCCACATGTTTTCAAATTAATTTTAGAATATTTGCCCTGAGAAGTTTGCGCTCCACTACTATAAATTCCACTTAGATGCTATTCATAGTTTTCTCTTCAGTACCTTTGTCAGAAAACTGCAGGTGGTCCCAAACTCAGGATTTTCTCCTAAGCTCTTGATTTCTGCCTGTCTTAGAAAGGAGATGCATATCAATTGAAGAACTTTTTGAGCACCTCTCATGCATATCATTCTGATAGATGCTTATAAGGCAGAAAAAATGCCAGGAAAGGGAAAGAAAGAAATAAGGGTTGTAAGGGGCTATTCATTTGTATTAATGATAATAACAATTTACACTTTAAAAAATAGGGTGGAGAGAGAACAAAAGAGATAGGTAAGGAAGCTTATAAACTATGAGATCAAATGTAGTAAAAGTTAAAGAAAAAAAAGATGATAATTGACAGGTTCAAAAGTTCTAATGAAATAACTTGTATTCTATGGAAAAAGATACAGAGCTGAAAGGAATCTCAGATAACTTTTAAACCAAACTTCTTGTGATACCCATAAAGAAACTGAGGTTCAGAGACATTGTTTTTTCAAGGTCATATAATTAGAAACTAGAAGAGGAGAGAATTAAATCAGACAAGATTGTCTGACTCTAAATCTACTCTCCGGAAAGATCTTATTTCCAGTAAGTTAGAAAATCCAACTTACATTTGACAGCCTGTTAAGTACTCTCAGCCCTACCAAACCACCTTGACTGTGATCTCAGTTGTTTTCTACTAAAAACCCCCAAACTCTTATGCCTATAAAGGTCCACAGAAGAGAGTAATCAACATCTTTACAAAATACATAGCATTTATGTATCACTTTAAGGTTTGTTCAGTACTCTACATCTTATTTCATTTAATTGTCAAAACAACCCCATAAAGTGCTATTAGTTTAATATTCATTTTGCAGATGAGGAAATTGAAGCTCAGAGATCTTAAATAACCTGCTTTGGTTCCCTCAGTTAAGTCAGTATTTCACTTCAGTTATTCCTGATTCCAGATATGGCATTCTTACACACTTCACCACTTAGTCGCCTTAAAAAATGAAATATATAAACTTATTAATACTTGAACTGATACCTTAACCAGCTCAAATTTAGGAAGTGATCTGTTTTCTAAGCTGGCAAGTATTTTATTTAAAACTAATATTTTCTCCGCCTGTACATTTTAAGGTTGCTATAAGTAGCTAAGTATATTTAAACATCAGTGTCCATCCACCCTGTGAAAATTTATCAGTAAACATTTATTAAATGCTTACTGTATTTCAGGTGATATGGTTAGCTCTTCACACATACACACACATACGTACATACACACACACCAAAAAAAAAACAAAAAAAAAACCCTATATTCTGGAAGAAACAAAGAACTGAGTTTTTCCTACATTTCTGACTTGGTCAACATCCTTAGTGACTCACAAAGCTCCTTTTGTCTTGATTGACTGCAAAAGTGACTAGCTCTCTTTTTAAGTTAGAAGAGTCATTCCTGATTTTTTTTAGTCAGCCATTAGCTATATACCTTATAATTACATTAGTTTAAGGTAATAACTTCTCCATACCTTCTAAAGGAACAAATGAGCATAACTACTTCTCTATACTTTCTTTATGAGCTGTGAATTGGTCACTCACAGTTGGGCTAGAAGTTTCTGACTGTTTTGCTATAAGTAAGTCACTTTGAGTAGCCATTCAGCTCTGAAAAAGACAATGCCTAAAGTGGACATCACCCAACCCTAACATTAGATTGATTCTTTGTGCACATAACAGGAAACATTCATAGATTAGCATAATTAGAATTGTTATTATCTTAAATGCATACATTTGATAGGATCTCTCTGTGACCAAAGTCCATTTGAGTGTTTTTGAAAGTCATGAAAGTACTTTAGGACATTTGCTTGAATAATTTTATTTTGAATTAACTCCTTCATATAGAAAATTCGCTTACTTTTTTCCTAGACAGAAAACTGAGGTCCAGGGATAGTACTCTTTCTACTGTACCAAATTCATCTCTTCTATTTTTCTGAATTCTTTATACCCATCACTTCTGACAAAGCAATCATAGTCCATTGCAGTCACGTACCACAATTTGCTTAGCCATTGCCCAATCAAGGAGCACAAAACTTTTTTCCAGTTCTCTGCCACTACTAAAAGTGTTCCACTTAATATTAATATATGTATGTGTATGTGTATGCATACATGTACACATGCTATATGAACAATTTTAAATAAAAGTAATTCTGTAGTAAGAGTATTTAAAGTTTATCATTAATTATTTAAATATTTCATTTCATTTAACATCTCCATCAGCATTGTATTTAGAGTCACAATACTTTCACCCTGCTAATTAAAGAATGCATTAAAGAGACAACATGGTTAACTGGATATAGCACAGACCTGGGAGTCAGGTTCTGCCTCTGATACTTAAAACCATCCTAAACAAGAACAAATTATTGAATCTTTGAGTGCAATGGGTAACTTAAGATTATGTGATAGTCACATTTCCATTCTATTTCAATGATAACAATGCAATCAAAATAAAATTAAGCAAAATTTCTTAAGGAAATTTTAATAGGTGTCTTAAATGTATTGGTAGGCATTAAACAGCTTTTTGATAAACATTCATAAGTTTATTAATGACTCAAAAAAAGAATAATATATTCACTTGATTACATTATTGAAATGGTAATCTTTTATATACTTAAGATATTAATTTATATTGCATACTCATTATTCTCTCATAAAATTTTAATATCAGATCTTATCATTTCAAAATTTTCAGAGAGTAAATATCATTGCAAGTTCCATATTTTCCTGAAAGTTTTGGGCTTAAGCAATGATTTACATACAACTTCTGAAAAGAATTGTCAAAAATGTATTTTGGAAATATAGCAATTTGACAGACACATTATTTAATTTACACCTATTTTTGTAATGTTGAATCTGATACTTTTTTCCATTTTCTTTGTATTTTAAGTTTTCATCTATAAATATTTGTTAGTTAGGAACAATTAGCATAAAGCAAATGTTACATCACTATAATAATGTAAGTTCTTTCCCTTAGAAATATTTCTAAATTTAAGGATCTTTTAACCTATCTATAAAATCCAGCAATGTCCTGCTATTATGTGTAACTATTGACAATCAGATAATCATTAAACTGTATCTATCCACAGTTTCTCATGTACAAGCAGATAGCAGTAAGAAAAGGAGACCATCTCCAATAGATAAGTAGTCAAAGAATATGAACAAGCTATAAGTAACCACGTGAAAACTTGCTCCTACTAGTAAAGAAATACAAATTAAAATGAGTTTAAGCTTTTGTGTCATTTCCATGCAAACTGGAAAATGTGTAAATAGATGAGAAACAAAGATGAACAAAAAGAAAAAGAAAAATCCTGTTTGTTGAAGGGGCTATGGCAGGACAGATACATAGCAATATCACAGTGGTGGACTCTGAATCAGTTTGACCATTCTGGTTAGAAGTTTGTAACAATGTTGCCTCACAAATAAAATCAGACCTAGTCAAGTGGAAAAACATTAAGTGCTCATGGGTAGGCCAAGCAAAATATAATAAAAATGACAATACTACCCAAACTAATTTACTTATTTAATGCCACACCAATCAAACTCCCAAGAAATTATTTTACAAATCTAGAAAAAATAGTAGCAAAGTTCATTTGGAAGAACAAAAGGTCAAGAATTTCAAGGGAATTAATGAAAAAAAGGCAGATGAAGGTGGCTTTGCTGTACCAGATCTAAAACTATATTATAAAGCAGCAGTCATCAAAACCATTTGGTACTGGCTGAGAAATAGAATAGTCGATCAGTGGCATGGGATAGGATCACAGGACAAACTAGGCAATAACTTTAACAATTTAGTGTTTGATAAACCCAAAGACCCCAGCTTTTGGGATAAGTACTCACTATTCGGCAAAAACTGCTGGGAAAATTGGAAACTAGTGTGGAAGAAATTAGGGCTTGACCCATACCTAACACCACATACCAAGATAAGAGCTAAATGGGTTCATGATCTAGACATAAAGAGTGATATTGTAAGTAAATTAAGGAACATAGAATATTTTTCTTCTCAGCCCTGTGGAGATGGAATAAATTTATGTCCAAAGAAGATCTGGAATTCTTAATTGAACACCAGATAGATAATTTTGACTATATTAAGTTAAAAAGTTTTTATACAAACAAAACCAATGCAGTCAAGATTAAGAGGGAAGCAACAAATTGGGAAATCATCTTTATATTTAAGGGTTCAGATAAAAGCCTCATTTCTAAAATATATAGAGAATTATCTCATATTTACAAGAATTCAAGGCACTCTCAAATCAATAAATGGTCAAAGGATATGAACAGACAATTTTCAGATGATGAAATTAAAACCATCTCTAGTCATATGAAAAGGTGCTCCAAATCACTACTGGTCAGAGAAATGCAAATTAACACAACTCTAAGATACCACTACACACCTGTCAGATTGGCTAAAATGACAGGAAAAGATAATGATGAATGTTGGAGGGGATGTGGGAAAGCTGGGACACTAATACATTGTTGGTGGAACTGTGAAACAGATCCAACCATTCTGGAGAGCAATTTGGAACTATGCTCAAAAAGTTATCAAACTGTGCATACCCTTTGACCCAGCAGTGTTTCTATTGGGCTTATATCCCAAAGAGATCTTAGAAGAGGGAAAGGGCCCCACATGTGCAAGAATGTTTGTGGCAGCCCTTTTTGTAGTGGCTAGAAACTGGAAACTGAATGGATGCCCATCAATTGGAGAGTGGCTGAATAAATTATGGTATATGAATGTCATGGAATATTATTGTTCTGTAAGAAACGACCAGCAGGATGATTTCAGAGAGGCCTGGAGAGACTTACATGGACTGATGCTGGGTGAAATGAGCAGAACTAGGAGATCATTATACACAGCAACAACAATACTATATGATGATCAATTCTGATGGACATGGCTCTCTGAAACAATGAAATGTTTCAAAACAGTTCCAATTGTTCAGTGAAGAAACCCATATACACCCAGAGAGAGGAATATGAAATGTGGACCACAACATATCATTTTCATGATCCCTATTGATGTTTGCTTGCATTGGGTTTCCTTTCTCAGATATTTTTTTTCTTGTAGATATGATTGTTCTTGCACAGCAAGATAAGTATGGAAATATGTATACATATATTTGACTTAGTCAAGTATTTTAATATAATTAACATGTAGTGGACTTCCTGCCATCTAGGGGAGGGGACTGGGGGAAAATTTGTAAAGGAAAGCTTTGTAAGGATCAATGTTGAAGAACTACCCATACATATGTTATGCAAATAAAAAGCTTTATAAAAAACAAAACAAAACAAAAAAACCAAAGAAGTTTGTAACTATGTCCCTAAAAGGTTAAAAAGAATGTATTGCCCTGTGACCCAGAAATATTATTACTAAGAGAACAAGGTATATGTGGACAACAACAATATAAATGAAAAAAGCATTAAAATGAAGTTGAAGTTGGAATAATAGGAAAATCATGAAGGCCCTGAAATAGAGAAAACAAAACATATCTTCTCTTTCATGACTTCTAAAATAGACTATTGTATACATTGTCAGATTTTCTGGAATAAATATTTTTATTTGACTGTTTTTCTGTGTATTGGAGAAGAATTCAATCTAGAGATATGGATGAGATGACTGTGGCATTAAGATAAAATACATTTAAAATTGAATTTTTAACAAAGAGAAGTAGGTAGAAAGCTCAGAGATATTTAGGTCAAATATAATTATAACTTAATTGAAGTGTGAGTCACACAGGCAGCTACCCTGTAAAGGTCAATTGAATATGAACTAAGAAATTTCTACACAGGCAGGGCTTCTGAATTAGATTGTGCAACTAAAATGAAGTAATTTTTTTAAGATTAAACAACTGGTAAAGTTTGGAATTGTATCATTATTTATTCTAATCACTCATCTCCTCTGAGATAAAGCATTCAGTTTTCATTTGCCTTATTTCTCCATTCCCATTGCCCATTCCTCATATTTTTAAAAATTAACTTGGTTTGTATAAGGGAATTTTGAACTCTTTTTAAAAGTATGTCATATGAAAATTGAAGTTATTTTTCTTGTTCCAACAATCTTATTTTTCAAGCAAATATATTTTGGTAGCAGCAGATCCATTTTATTTTAATCAGCTTTGAAATATCAATAACCACTTGGCTCTAGCTGCAGAACTTTTGAAGTTGGGTTTAGAAAGACATGCAAAGATAATCAGTGTTGAGAGATACATATACTTTACTGTGCATGTTTAGCAGAGATAATATCCTAAGAAAAAAGGAAGAGAAAAAGAAGGGGAGGGAGGGAAGAAGAAAGGGATAAAAAAGTTTTTATTAATCACTTACTATTTATAAGACACTGTGCTAGTTATTTTAAAATAATCTCTCTTTTGTTCCCTCAGCAAACCTGGGAGGCAAGTGCTATTACTATCCCTATTTTACAGCAGAAGAAACTGAGGCAGATGTTAAGTGACTTACTTGGAATCACAGAGCTAGTATCTGAGGCTGTATTCTAATTGAAGTCTTCCTGTTTCTAGGCCCAGTTATCTCTCCACTATATCGCCAGCTACCTCTAAAGCCAGAATTTACCCTTCTGTTTCTCCTCTTTGATCCACTCATCATTTGTTCTCCTGTACCCTCTCGCATTTTTTCCTGCTTCTTAAAGAAGTTTTCATTCTTTAACCAATTTTAAAACATCAAATAAAAACACTTTTCCTACTCTATCCCCTGAACAACCTAGCTCCTTCAGTGTTATTGAATGATACTCAATTCAATTAATGCTTTTTTAGGTGCTGGAGAAAAAAAGATAAAAACAATACATTTCATTCTTTTTAAAAAGCTAACTGCCTAATAGGAGAATGGCATGTGCAAAGAAAAATGTGATAATAAGTAAAATATGATTGGATCAGAGGAATTCCAAACAAAATGCTGTGAGCAATTTGAGGGGTAAATAGGTTATTTTCAAAAAAGGAATTCTGGGAAAGTTATATAGGGAAAGAGACACTAAACTGAAAAAAAAGAAGTATCCTCACTAGGTGGAAATTGCATTTTTGTAAGGATATTCCAGATCTGTGTAAGTATAAGCAAATGGAATGGAAGAAGGGATAATAAAAATAGGATGGGGAAAGCAATCCAATATATGTGGGAGAATAGATAGAGCAAGTAAGGTAAAGAATTTTGAATATAATTCTAAGGAATTATAATTTATTTGATATATTTTAGCTAAGAACTAAAGATTTTTGAGTAGAAGAGTAATCGTACAAGTATATTAGGATGATTTCTTAGATACAAATTTAGAAGCTGGATTGGAAACAATATGAACAAGAGGCAGAAAGACCTATTAAGAAGTTAGTACAATAATAGAAAAATTAAGATAGGAACTTTAATAAAAATTGATTACAGTGGGAATGTTTTAAAGGGACTGAATACAAGAAATGTTATAAAGGTAGAATTATTGAACTGGGAGGATAAGGAACAGAGAAAAGTTAAAGATGACTCCAAGGTTTGAATCCTTACAAAGAATATGATATTCAGTTTGTGGATCTAGGTACTTGGAAGGAAAACTTTAGTATATGATATGCAATTATTACCGATGGAGACCTTAAAGGGAAGGTTAAGCTTAGAAGAGATTAAAATCATTCAGTTTTAGTGCTGTTAAGTTTGAGGTCCCAGACCACTGTTGAGATAAAAATATATAAGAGAGAATCAGTTGGAGTTAGGAGAGAGAGAAAGATTTTGAAAACAATTTGTCTATGTCATTAAAGTCAAAGGAAGGCATTAACCTCATATTTCTTGATATTGCACGATTATATTTTAGGAGCCTGAGGAATACTGTACTAAAAATTTAAATCATTTTAAATGTTCCTTAAAATTAGAGTCATTATAATATAGAAATTATACATTACAGAACTGGAGACAAAGCTGCTAGGATGAGTCATTTAATCTCTTTGGGTCTCACAGTGTCCTTATCCACAAAAAAAAAAAAAAAAGATAGATTTGGGTTAGATACCCTCATGGTAATTTCCAATTTGAGATCTATGATCATCTGAGTTCATAAATCTTGACTCTGCCACTCACTAGTTATGGGTAGGCTATTTAATTTATTTTACCCTTTAGTTTTCTCATTTGGAAAAAAAATGCTTCCTCATATGTTTTTTGTAAGAAAAGTACTTTTTTATATTCTAAAGTGCTATAGTGAATACATGTTAATTATTGATTGTAAGAAGAATTATAAAATAGAATATGCATAAATTAATAATTCATGTAAATTAATATATTTCTTCTAAATATTGTGTTTTAGAAATGGAAAATGTTGCCAATTTCATTTGATAAGAGTCATGATTATCATGTAACCAGATACAGTAATGAAAGTATATCTACATATGATATAGATAAATGTCTATGAAATAATAAAAATTTACTTTAGTTATTAGTCTTCACAACTAACTATGAAAATGAAGTGTTTTATCTTGTTTTCTTTTTACAGAGTTCAGACAAGTATAGGTCTCCAATTAATTGTTTTATTTAAATTTTATTAACTTCTTTGGTTAAAAAAAAAAAGATTTTTTTGTCTCTTCAAAATAGGAACATCTTTCTTGATTCCCCCCTTTTCAATATAAAATTCCAATCTCAGAGATTTGTCTGAGAGACTTTGGGTTTGTTTTTCCCTCAATTACACATAAAAACAATTTTAACATTTGTTTTTCAAGTTTCAAATTCTCTCCTTCTGCTCCTCTCCTTTCCACTCCTTGAGACTGCAAGCAATTTGATTCACATTATAATGTACTGTCTTGCAAATATGTTCCATATTATATTTGTATGTTCCATATTAGCCATATTACAAAAGAAAACACAAGCCAAAAATAAAAATGAAGAAAGTTTTTTTTAAATGTGTTTTGATCTGCATTCAAACTGCATCAGTTCTTTCTCTGGAGGAGGATTGAATTTTTCATCATAATCATTTGGAACTGTCTTGGATCATTGTATTGCTGAGAATAGCAACGTCATTCACATTTGATCATCACTGTTACTATGTACAATATTCTCCTGTTTCCATTCATTTTGTCAATTGATATAGTCTTTCCAGGTTTTTCTGAAAGCATCCTCTTCATCATTTCTTATAACATTATAGTATTCCATCACACAACTTGTTCACTCACTTACTAATCCATGGATAACCCCTCAATTTTCCAATACTTTGTACCATAAAAAACTGCTATGAATATTTTGTACTTATTTGTCCAGTTCTTTTTTCTTTGATCTCTAAGATCTAGAAGTGGCATTGCTGAATCAGAAGATATGAACAACTGAATAAGCCTTTGGGCATAGTTTCAAATTGTTTTCCAACATTGTTGGATCAGTTTATAACTGCACCAATGCTGCATTAATGTCCCAATGTTTACACATCCCCTTCAACACATGTCATTATGCTTTTTTTGGTCTATTAGCCAATCTGTTAAGCGTGAAGTAGTGCCCTCTTAAAGGACTTTGTACGAATATTCTTCCCCTCTTCCCCCTTTTTCACCTTCATTCCTTTAATTCATTTAATAAATAATTACTGAGGTCTTGCTCTGTGTAGTGGAAAACATAGTGTTATATATGGCATGGTCCCTGCACTCAAGAAGTTTAAAATTCAACTTCTTTGGGACTTTTTCCTTTGTATTAAACACAAAAAATAAATATTGTTTTATGACAAAAAATATTAAGAAAATTATTGAATTCTAATGTTAGAAATTGTCTTTATAGAAATTTTAAAAATATTTCATTTCCTTAATCTGGATTAAAGATTAAATATATTTTTGATAGAAATAAAACTCTCAGTTCCATGTTACTAAGTATAAGTACATTCCCATGCAATTTCTATTGCTTCTCATATCATCAAGCATTGAAGGCACAAATGTCTGCCTACAGTTTATATTTCCTTCTTAGGCACTATTTTCCAAATAAGCAAGGAGACAGAGTAGGTAAACTATCCTTTTTTTCCTATTCACTAGCGGTGGTATCTAAACTCATTAGGCCTATTAGTTTGTTCTTATTTTATTCCCCCATTTCCTTTTGCATCCCTGCATGTGGAGTAGCTTTATTTTCATGTTTTGTTAAATGTAAAATCTACAGCAAGTTGGATACGCTATAATAAATGTATTATCAAAGTAGAAACAGTAGGTTACATAACGAGCAACTCTGCAAATGGACTTCCTTATATGCCTTTGGGATTAGGTCAAATTTGGGAGATTTCTCTCCCTTGCATTTTCAGTAGACAGAATTCTATTCAGTATCATGTACCTAAACAGTTCTTCCAACTCTGGTTACTTTCCATTATAAAACATAGATAACTAAATTACAAACTCTCTTTCCAGTTGTCAGATTTTGACAGCCCTATTTCTGAGGGCCACTGAGATACTAAACTGAATTCCTTTTTTTATCTTTTAATGAAAGTTAAGGGGCACAGTCTTAAGGGAGAAACTTGTACCTGCTTGCACTATCTTGTATTTCTGACAATTTTATTAACAACACTAAGAGAAGAAACAGTTTTAAAGCAAGAAAACCAGTGGTTACAAAAAATGCTATTTTCAATTTGTGTTTTGTAGGAGTCCTTTGGAATCTTTCTTCATGTGACGCACTTAAAATGCCAATTATCCAAGATGCCCTTGCAGTGTTGACCAATGCAGTCATCATCCCTCACTCTGGATGGGAAAATTCACCACTCCAGGATGATCGGAAAATACAGCTCCATTCTTCACAGGTGCTGCGTAATGCCACTGGGTGCCTAAGGTGAGTGGTGAATGCAAAAGCTATAGTGTGAAATTCTCTCCATTCAACAAAATTCAACTGGTATTTCCTTCCTTCTGAACAACAGGGAAGTTGGATTTTTCATTATGGCAGGTATCTGGTTTATAATTTCACTGGAAAAGTACTTTTCACCTTCTCCAAACTTGTTTTCTCCCTGAATTGCCAAAGGTTCTTGATGACCACCAGCCTATATCTAATTGGATATATTTATTTATAATAGAGGAACTGATTCATTCTCTAGTTTTACAAAAAAAAATGCTAATATGTCCTTATGATCTGAAAATCCTGGCAGGAGAATACTGAAGCCAGTTTGTCTGGGTATTGTTAAATTTTCAGTGTGGGTATTTACAGGTCAGAGATAGCAAATGTTACAAATCAGGACTCATTTTTGTAGATTGTCTATATCTAAGAATATGAAAGGGAAATATTAATGATGCTGATTAAATTTAAAAGTATGTCATAAATACTTTATTTTGAGAACTGGTTATTAAATATTTAACAAACACATTCTTGTCTGGAATACCTTTAATTAGTGAACAATATTTATTGTGACTACTAAGTATTTAGACTTAGATATACAAAGAGAAAAGTGAAAGTCCTGATCTTGATGAGTTTGCATTCTAGCTGGAGGGAGACAGAAGTTTTGGTGGTGGTGATCATGCTTGAGCTGAACCTTAAAGGAAACCAGAGATTGATTCTAAGAGGTAGAACATTACCAGGTAGGGAGACAGTATCACGGCACAAAAGCAAGCAAAAGAGTGACTTGTGTGGCTAAGAAGATTAGGAAGATTTTGTTCAAAGAGAGTAATGGTTATAGCCTGGAAGGGTATCCAAGTAAAAGAATGTTGACCCAGTGTTTTTTATTAAAGACTTTTGCTAAGTCATCACAAAGCAACATGGACAATTTAAAAAGGAAATTACTTAAAGGTATATTAAGGGGAAATGTCATAATGACCAACTAACTAGATAACACAAATGCCTTAACGATTTTCTTTAATGAGTAATGTGACTTCTATGTAGTTGATTATATTTATTATAAAAAATTTTATTTTCTAGGTGAAAATACAAAAAGAATGAATTTTTCAATATACTTGAAATTTAAATATTTCTTGGCTCCTAAGTCCCATGGTTTATAGCAGTTTAGCATTCCTTGAAGACAAAATAGAGATGATTTAGACAAGCACCTGTAGGGATGAGAAGATTCACAGATAGATAGTATTTACTTATTGTGTTGAAGATATTTTTCCCTAGTTGGCATCAGTTTTGTTCCAAATGTATGCAGTTTGTAGTGATTATATTTATTGAATTATGTTCATAAAGACAATATCTCAGAATGCTATAGGATTTTCTTTGATGTTCCATTCTTTACACGGTAAGATATTAGACTTTTTTAGTCATTAGAAAATAAAATTCAAAGGTATTATACAACCCTTATTATTTCAGGGGTTTCAATGCAATTTTACACTTTAAAATTTTATAAGCTGGAGTAGCTAAGAGGTTAGAACACTGGCCCTGGAGTCAGGAGGATCTGAGTTATAATCAAGACTGACACTAGCTATATAAACCTAGGAAAGTCTGATTACCTCCAAATAAGCATGTGTACACACACACACACGCACACACACACACACACACATACACACACACACATATACACACACACCTTGTAGGTGGTATTATGGTGAAAGCAAGAGACCCAATATAAAATATAATTTAAAAGTAGTTTTTTTACATAACATGATTTACCATATTAATATTTTAAACAAAAAAGTTTTTAAAAATTGCTTAAGATTGGTGGGATGTCAATTTGCAAATATCGCTAAATAACAACAGGTGCAATTCACCTCATTTTGTAGAAATAAAATCACCACAGCTTCATCCTGAATAATTACAACCTAAATGGTGAAAACAATACTCTTTAATGTGCTAAATACGTACTCAATCTCTAAACTTATGTATGTATTTAGAAACAGCATATTTGAACCTAGAGTCTGGAAGCATTCACAGGAACAAATGGACCACTGTGGATAATTATATTTTCCAGGACAAAGAATGAGAAAAATTCACTCTCCGTTTATTTTCTAGGACAGGATTGGAATGTTAAACCTGTATGATTATTGTACTTTGTACACAGCACTTCTTCAAATGATAAACAGTTTCTTTTGTATGGATAGTTCCACTAAAGATAAAGCTCAAAACTTTGCATATTTTAAAAACATACATAACTTAACAGTCTTTGTGAATTGTGATCAAGATATAATTATGTAGAGACCTGCTTCTAGTGATGATCCTTCGTCATGTTGATCTTCTCGTGGACATACAGTTTGTTGCTGAATTCATTCTATATGTCTTTCCACTTTAATGAAATTCAATTCGGTTATCTACTTCAGGTATTTGCTTTTAATTTTGAGTGTTATCTGAACTGTTAAAGACATTTTAATTTAGATGCAGGCAACTGGTTCCATAAAAACACAGATGATCTTAATTAAATATCAGATACAGGGACATAAATAAATGGATATAATAGTGTCATTTCATTGAGGAACCCTTATTATTTTCCTTGCTGTGCTACCTTATGGTCAATGATCAAGAGTCACAGAGGGAGTTACTCTGTCCTTTATTTTATGAGGAGTTGCACCCACTGACAAAATTTTCATTGGGTATTATCTATAGTTATAGTCCAGAAGTAAAAGTAAGTCCAAGATTAACTGATCTTGATGAGGATTCTAAACCAAATCTACACACATACATGCATGTATATATGAATATACACACACACTTTTTTTTGTTCTTAGCCAATCACATCCATCATAAAAAGAATAGATGTTTATCTTAGCCTATCATGGGGGAGAGGGGAAGATAACAGATAAGTAAATAAGTTACTGAATGAATAGATAAGCAAATAAATAATAAATGAATATGTAAATAAATAAGTGGATAGGATAGATATAGATGGAGGGATGGATGGATAGCAGGTATATCCAGCAAGCAAGCTTGGAATTATGTGCAACAAGTTCAAATAACCTTCCCTCTCAAGTTACAAATAACTACAAATTGCTTCAGCAGTTTCTAGATTCTACTTTTCTAATCCTCAGCTTTTTAATTTCTTGTTATGTGAAACAAAGTTGGAATCCAACTTCTGGAACGGCGTCAGGAAATCTTTAATCTTAGCTCCCTTATTCAGAGTACTGGCTATTTAACTGTATTTAGGCTAGTAACTTATTTCTCCTGAGTTTCAGATTCCTCTTCAATAAAATTGGTATAATATGTGTATTACATGCATTGTAGGATTATTGCAAAAACATTTTATAAAGCTTTAAATTTTATATAAATGTGAGTTGCTATCATTAGTAGCAGCAGTAGCTGCCTCCCTACCATTATCATATTCCTCCTAAACAGAGAAGTGCTTTCATTAAATGATATTAACTTGTCTATGAACTTTCCATCCCAATGAGAAAAGAAGGAGGGAACCACTGCATAAGACAGAATGAGTTCAGTATTTGCTGATATGAATTTATATTGTTGTTGACCATTTGAAAGAGGCAGCATAGGGCAGTGAACAAAGAACTAGTATCAGAATCAGAAAGACCTACATTTGAGGAAATCTCTGTCACATAAAGGATCAAGCCTTAAAACAAAACCAATCTGATTCTCATTGGCCATCCATAGACCCTATGTCAAGCCCCATTTAGTCATTGTTTGGGTCCTGATTGACTCAAATTGAATGCAAATAGCAGTTTAGGCCAGAAATCCTGAGAATCTTTCCTCCTAGGATTTATTCATTCATTTAGATGTTATTGGATTAGGTGAAAGAAAAGATTTTTTGCCTGGATTGCAACCTAATTTTAATCACTCAATAGGGGCTGCCTCAGTCAATCTGAGATCTATTGAAAACCTTAGCTTAAAAAGACCAAGGTCTTTCACTGCATCCAGGGCCATCTCCAGTCATATTGATCTATATCTTGCCACTGGACCCAGATGGCTCTGGAGGGGAAAGTGAGGCAGGTGACCTTGCACAGTCCTCCCTCCCTTAAATCTAATTCACTTGCATGTCATAGCATCACTTCCCTGATATCATAGTCCTCTCCCCAGAACGAAGGACAAACAATAACCTCTGTATGGCTTGAGACAAGTCACTAGAGTTCCCCTGGGCCCTCTGTGTCATTCAGCCCTTAGAGGCCAGAAGCTTCAGAGCAAGGTATCCATTTAAAAATGTTTTTCCTCAACAGAAATTCCTAATGTCTAAGAAACCACAAGTCAAGTTCCTCACATCCTCTCAAAATGACCATTTATAGGAAACAACATTAAGGATTCTATATAATATACCCAAACTGTCTTGAATGTATCACAATGGAAAATTAGAATCCTAAAATTTTAGGAATTTTTCTATATCTTGCTCTTTTTCCATCTTTGTATTCTAGGGCTTAACATAATATCATAATAACTTCATAATTGATATTTGTTAAATTGAATTTCCTACAAAATATAAGTAATTTTTTTCATAAAGAGATAATGTTTTTGCCTTTCAATGTTGTCTACTTTATTTTGAATGACCTTCCACTGCTTGATTATTTACATAAATGACATCAGAGAGCTACCTAAATATGACTCCATTAGGGAATGGGAAGTTTTGGTTTCTCAAAACAAAAAAAGAAAGAAAGAAAGAAAAATCGGGGCAGTTAGGTGGTACAGTGGATAGAGCACCAGCTCTGAAGTCAGAAGGACCTGAGTTCAAATCTAGTCTCAGACACTTAACACTTCCTAGCTGTGTGATCCTGGGCAAATCACTTAACTTCAATTGCCTCATCAAAAAAAAAAAAGAAAGAAAGAAAGAAAAAGAAAAGTCAAATTTAGTGTCTGCCATCATTTCATCTATAGGTCATAAGGAATCCTGTATGAAAGAGCAAAAACTTCATTATTAGAACAAGCATAATATTTGTACTTTATAACTATTCTATGAAAATGCATATTCCCCATACTGAATTTTATTTTATATAAGTGCTTTCAAGTTTCCATGTTATAATTCTCTGCCACCTTCCGCCATGTCATAATTTATAATTATTAAATTATATTTTTGGCTTACTAAAGAAACTATCATGGTTAACTATATTCATTCTTTATTAATAAGCAAAATTTAAAACACCTGGAACCTAGAATCTAGGACTATTCAATTAGTTATTATAATATTACAAGTCACAATATTACCCTATTATAAAATCGTTCAAGTGTTTCCATTATGTACTTCAGTTTAAATTATGAGAACTCATGAACAATTCTTAAGGTAATTGTGAGATTAATTACAGTAATGTTTTCCAGAATTAACATTTTATTATTCATTTTATCACACCATTTGAAAGTGTATTTCATTTAATATCATTTATACTTCGAATTGCTTTGAAATGTTTTCTATATAGACACATACATATTTGTATATAAATGTATGTGTAATTTATGTATATAAATACATATAATATAAAGTTTATGTAATGTCTACTTTTCCATGCACATACATGTCATTTAAATGAAGTATTAAAATAAGCTAAAATTGGAATCTAACCCTGAAATTGCTGCATCATAATATTAACCAAGATTTTCAAAAATGATAAAGCATATTCCATCATGTTAGTGAGAGCAAAAAAGAATGTTTAACATTAAAATACAAATATTTTAATTATTTATTTCATCCTCATTACCTTTTAAATTTCTATTTTTGTATATGTTTTGTAATATACATAATATAATACTATAGGAATGCATTACATAACTTACAAACAAATATACATATAATTGGCATATATCCACAAATATTTATTACTATTAGGGGTGTGAAAAAAAATTTTGGACAGTATTACCATAAGACTGTAAAGCATACTCAGAAGGTTCAGTGGGAGTTGATAGAAGACAAAGGTTTGACTCTGAAATATAGATATGGTTTACCCTATTATCACTTATTTGCATTTCTAAATAAGATCCCATCTATCAATTCCATTATCTTTATCCATACTTATGATTTAATTGATGTAGGGAACTCTTAATAAGAAACTGTCTCCACATTCCCAGCCTTGGACTTGCTCTGAACTTTAGAGAGTATCCTGAGGCAGCGATATGATAAGTGACTTATTTGCCCAGATATACAGTTGGCATATATCTGGGCTAAGATTTGAACCCTGCTGTTTTTTGTAAATTATGAGCAGTCTACTCACTATAAGAAGAAAATGATTGTTTACTTAAATGAAATAGCAAAGATTTCAAAGTATTATTTTTAAAATAGTAGTTGTATTTAAAGGACAGCATGTAGCAAGTTCATCTTGCAACTTTTGATTTATATCCTAGCAGCAGCATTCAGGCTTCAGTTTATGATGGAGAAAGCACTTGGATTTGAACATTTAGTACTTTCAAATGATAGTATTCCAGAGGGATAATTATTGTTTTTTAAAAATGTAAGGTAGAAAATCTTAAGCAAATACTATCTGATTTTTAAAAAATATTCACATTTTTAATAAGCTCAAGATGAACACATAAGAAAGGTGAGTTATAAAAAAGTTAATTGAGGTATAGTAAGAAATCATTGACCGAGCTGAATGACAGACGAGTAGTGGATGACAACATAATCGAAAGATCGCTGAATTAGAAGTCATAATGAGTTTACATCATAGCTCTACTACTTCGATGATTTTAGGCAATTGACTTTCTCTTTCTTGGTTTCAATTTTCTTGTCTACAAATGAGGTTAGATTAAAAACTCTCTAAAACTCCTTCTATTTGTAATAGTCTATGATTCAGATGATTAAGGGGAGAAAAATGAGGAAATAAACAGCAATTTCCATCTTTTTTGTGGCTATCTTTTCACTTGGTGGAGGCAATCTAGTATGCTAGGCATTGACCAAAAAATTCAAAACCCAACTCCTGTAGCCAAAGGTAAATTATGAATTCTGTACTTAAGAAAACTCCCTAAGTTTTATCTACAAAATCATAGAGGACTGTTGATCACTACTGGTATAGGAATTCTTACACAATGAGTTACTTTCTTTAAATAAAATAAAGATATAGGAAGGGGCTGCCTTGACATAAAGCATGGGGATATTGTTTGTGACTCAAATGGAAGCAGAAAAGACATCTCTAGTTTTCTTTTCCTATCCTTCTCCAAGGGACACTTTTTCTGACAGAAGGTAAACACAGGTCAGAGTTAGAAGTCTGTCTACTCTCCTCTCCTCAGATAGATAGAGGTACCAGGCTAGAATTATTTCAGTCTGCTCCCTTGAATATCATTATTCTAGATGGTGTGATTTTCAGGTACAAGCCAATTTTTCATTGCTGTTCATTGATTAGTAAAAGGAAAAAATCCACACTTTATGTCAAAGGTTTGACCCCTTGCCCACCAACTATCAATTCCATAGTGAATATACATAACAGGTAGAAATGAAACCCATCTAAGTTGATAGCAAAATTAATAATTAGGGAAAGTATAAATAGGAGAATGTATGCCAGATACCATAAATTGAAGATCTTCCACTGGGAGAGAGATAACTCAGCTCAACCAAGAGAAAGAATCCTAGGTCTCACTCCAGGGGAAGTTTCCCATTGTCAGTGGATAATGGGAGACAGAACATGATGGACTGCCAGCTCCTCTTGCATTGGCTTCTTCCATTCAGTTGGCTCTTCCTTCAACTTGTAGTGAGATTGTCATCATTCATTTCCTGTCTCAAAGCCAGAAACTCCTAAAGCCATTGTAGACCATCAAAGAAATTCAAAGCAACTTTCAAGCTCTAGGAGCCAATCTCTCTTCTCTCCCTTTCTTGCCAGCCCTGATCTTCTTGCAGTCTCAGAGCATTGATCTAAAACCAGTACTGAGAGAATCTCATACCATTGGGCTTTGGGACTCAGATTATATACCCCTTTGGTGCCAGAAGTCTTTGTGGTCCCTTACAAACATTTCCTAGTACAAGTACAAAATCAGAAAGTATACAGTATAATCACAAGCACCAACACTTTAAAACTTCTACGATAATGTTTCTGGTGTTGCAGGTAACAAACCTTTGGTACTATTGAAACTAAAATAAGTAAATGCACATTAACCGTACATGTGGTAGACAGGGTACAATAATATAATGATAACATCCTTAATTACATACAGGACATAACACATATTTCCAACAATCAAAAACAATAAATGTGTCTAACAAGAGGCAGCTAGGTGGCTCAGTGATTAATTAGAGCATTGGGCCCTGGAATCAAGAAGACCTGAGTTCAAATTCATCCTCATACAAACTTACTAGCTGTATGAACTTGGGCAAGAAACTTAACCTGTACCTTACTCTACTGGAGGAGGAAATGGTAAACCACTTCAGTATCTTTGCCAAGAAAAACCCAGGACATGGTCCATGAAGTTGGGCACAACTGAACAATTGACCAACAACAAACTAACAAAGCAAAATTAGCTAACTGAAATAATAATACTACATACTATAACAACTTTAATGTAAGTTATTTTTATTTTATAGAGGAAATACCTGCAAAAAATACAAATGACAGAATTATAGAGGGCCAAGACAAAAAAAATTTTTTTTAAATCAGAGACGAATACTGATTATAACTTATTACCATAACAGAAAAATATTCATTTTAATGCTTAGCTTCTTAGGCAGTTAAACAATGATTATAAACACAATATAATCCCTTTCACTTACTGAGATGTTATGTACAACTTAACTTTAAACAATATCATATACACAAAACAATTAACAAATAACATGTGATTATAGGATGAGCATAACAAGACAAAAGAAAAATATCAAAATAAAATAACAAAATAAAGCAAATATACTCAAACACACAGTAACTCACATGTACAGCTGTAAAATATGCCATTGCATACACAACATATTTCACGTGGACATGCTGGAGATGCTCACTCCTCTCATGCAAGCTTCTTGCCAGAGTTTTTTCTTTTAGTAACTGGAAGTGAAGTTGTCATAATCCATCTTTTTTCTCAAAACTGGAAGATAAAAAAACTTGAAGTGTCTGCAAAATCTGATGAGACTGAAGAGATCCTTAGGCTTGAAGAGCAAATCTCTTTTTCCCCACTTTCATAATGGTAGGTACAGAGCATTAATCACCACCAGTAATGAGAGTGACCCATACCAGTTGGTTTGGGGAGTAGGGTTACACAGATACTAAGCTATAGGGCATTTTGATTTATTTCTGAGTGAAAACAGCATACAGAAATACTTCTATGTGATTCATTCCCAACTCTCATGTCTCTTCATTTCTTCCTCCTTTTACTTCCATGTTTCTTTCCCCAAACCCAAAGAAGACATTGATTAGGAGAGTTGAGGTGAAAATAATGAGAACAATTCTAGTTCTTTTTTTCCAGTCCCACCTCTTTCTTTGTCTTTGTGTTTCAGAGAAAAGTTAGGTGGGCTTTGTTTGTTCCTAGTCTAGCAGCCCCTTTTAGCAATGCTCTAGGCATAAAATGTTTGAAAGCATTCCAGGTCCCACAGGCATTATTCTTTTATCTGCTCATTTTAGAATTATTTCATTGTTTAGTTAAGTATTTTCTCATGAACTTGAATGAAGATAAATAGCTAGGCTTATTCTCCTGGGAATCTACTTGCTAAGCTTAGTGTAAAAATCCTGCTGAAATGTTTATGCTACAGTAGCTGAGTTTAAAAGATAGGGTATGGCAGGTCTTTCTGGGAATTTGTCCTTTTGATTTGCATCTTAGAAGCATTCAGGCTTGAGTTTTTGATGATGACAAGCCCTAAAATTTGAACATTTAGTATCTTCAAATGATGGTGTTCTACAGGGAGAATTATTGGAAACACAAATTAATTGTGAGGTAAAAAATCTTAAGCTAATATCATTTCTGAACATGTTAAAAAGGCTTCTCTAATCTTGATGCTATCATGTAGAAATTTCTCTAAGTATACTATTAAAAAAATAAGCCACTATGCTGGCAAAAAGGCACAAAACAAAATTCATTGTACCTGGATAAATTAAGTTTATATACCTAATTCTTTCTCACTTCAGGCAGTTTTATCCAAGATCAATATCCATGCTTCATCTAACTCTTCAGTCCTTCCTTTGGCAAACCTTTCACCACCATGGATAACCTGAGTGCTAACACAGACAACTAAAAATCTTCTTTAGATCGGAGTATTGATGTAATTGCTGAGTAGATGTAATTACTTTAAAATGAATCTTCACACAGATGCCTGAGAAATCATAGTAAATCATGTAATGTTGTAATAGGGTATTGGTGTAGCAAAATGTATATTAGTTGTCTACATAAAATACTTCCCACATAATCTTACCATGCCAAATATATTTTACAATTTAAAACTCAGTTTTAAGTCCTATTTTTATTTTTTTTATTTTAATAGTTTTTCCTTCAAAATATATGAAGATATTTTCATACAAAGATAGTTTTCAACATTCACCTTTGTAAAACATTGGGTTTCAAATTTTTTTCTCTCTCCCTCTCCCTCCTCAAGACAACAAGCAATCCCATAAAGGTTAAATATGTGCAATTATTCTGAATATATTTACATATTCATCATGCTGAGCGCATACACACACACACACACACACACACACACACACACACACACGTCAGATGAAAAGGAAAAAAATGTAATGTCCAGATCTGCTGGCAGAGAATTTCAGTACCAACTCAAATCCTAATCATGGGTGAGGAGTTCTTTTTCTTGAATGCCATGGATGGTCAAACAGGAGTCTGTTTATTCCAAATTCTCTCAGCCTTATATTCCCTAATACTCTTACATAACTATAGCACACTGCACATGTGGGACCACATAAACAACATGCTATTGTGTGTAGATGTCTCTTTGCCTCTTAGTATAACTTTGCTTTAATTACAATAAAGGTTGTCACACCCCTTGACTTCACAGGAAGGCTGAGGTGTCCTTAGGAATGATGAGGAGCCAAACCAGACACATCAGCATGTTCCCTAGCTGGGCTGCAGGATCTTTTATCTCACCCAGGGGCTCCTTACTATCTATGACCCTCTATAGAAAAAAACATGCAAAAGAAAAAAGCACACAAACAACAGCAAAAAAGTGAAAATACTATGCCTTGATCCACAATCAATTTCCATAGTTCTCTATCTAGACATGGATAGCACTTTTCATCACGAGTCTATTGGAATTGTCTTGAATCATCTCATTGTTGGAAAGAGCCAAGTCCATCAGAGTTGATCATTACATAATTTTGTTGTTATTATATATGATATTCTCTTGATTCTGCTCATGTCACATAGCAACAATTCATGAAAGTCTTTTCAGCCTTTTCTGGAATCAGCTTGCCCATCATTTCTTATAGAACAAGAATAGTACATTACATTCATATACCATAACTTATTCAACCATTTCCCAACTGATCCAGTTTCTTGCCATCACAAAAAGGGCTGCTATAAATATTTTTTGTATATGTGGGTCCTTTTCCCTTTTTTATGACCTCTTTGGGGTACAAACTCAATAGAAACACTGCTGGATCAAAGGTTATGCACAGTTTGATAGCCCTTTGAGAATAGTTCCAAATTGCTCTCCAAAATGGTTAGATCACACCAACAATGAATCAGTGTCCCAGTTTTCCCACATTCCCTCCAACATTCATCATTATCTTTTTCTGTCATCTTAGTCAATCTGAGAGGTGTGAAGTGGTACCTCAGAGTTGTCTTAATTTGCATTTCTCTAATCAATAGTGATTTAGAGTATTTTCTCATGTGACTAGAAATGACTTTAATTTCTTTATCTGAATATTGTATCCTTGGACTATTTATCAGCTGAGGAATGGCTTGTATTCTTATAAATTTGAGTCAAATCTGTATATATTTTAGAAATGAAGCCTTTATCAGAAATACTGGCTGTAAAAATTTTTCCCACCTTTCTGCTTTTCTTCTAATGTTGGCTGCATTGGTTTTGTTTGTGTCAGAACTTTTTGATGTAATGTTATCAAAATAATCCATTTTGCTTTTCATAATGCCCTGTAGTTCTTTGTCTATAAATTCCTCCCTTCTCCACAGACCTGAGGTAGACCATCCCTTGTTTTCCCAATTTGCTTATAGTATCACACTTTATGTTTAAATCTTGAATTAGATCTCATTTTTAGATCTATTTCTATGTAACTTGTGGTCCAAAAACCCTAAGCTCTGGGGTTTAAATGGACTACATTTCATTTTAGGAATAGTTACTCTTAAATCATATCTGTTTGGATTTAGAATTGCCTAAGGGAATTCGCCTCTACAGATATGGATAAATGATCCCCATTTGTGTATGGAGTGGAAAACAGGAGCAATCCATGTCCAGTGTTTCCTTTTCTCTCATCAAACAACTAGAATCTAGGATTCTCTTTTCTCCAAGAATCTGACAATGGAACTCCACTTTTCTCTTCCAAATTCCTGAATCTTTGTCTCTATCAACACCAAAGCTGGCACTATTCACTCTAGAGCTTTGTTTTCCTCATTAAATGACTAGAGTTTGGTAACTCCTGCTACTTACATAGGTTCTTTTTTCTGAGACTACATGGTCAAAAGCATGTCATTGCCATATCTTCTGCAGGATTATGGCAGGCACTCAAGAGTCCAGAAACTCAGAATATAGAAACTGTCTACTCTATTGCTCACTTGACTGCTTCTATTCTTGGGCTAAGTCCATCTTTGGGGCTAAGGGCAATGGGGAGGTGTGTCCCTTCTCGAGGTTTTGTCAATGCACCTCAAAGCACAAATCCATTCTTATATTTTGGGTACTTTTTAAAAAGGTGTTTTGGGGGAGGTTTTTGTTTTGTTTTTGTTTTTTATGATCTATACTCAGAGAGAAAAAAGGGAAAAAAAAGTCTACGATGAAAATTCCTTTGTTAATAGTGTTGGGCTGCCAGATGTGAGTTGTGGTGTTGTCTTTGAAAGAAGACAGGCTCAAACAATCTCTGATCCAAGCAAAGGCATTTATTTTGGGTGACCCAGGCTTTCCTCTTAAGGGAGGGAGGCTTTCCTCTTCAGGAAGGCAGCAGCCTAGCAAAGCAAGACAAGAATTTTTATAGAGTAAAAGATACTGAATACATCACAAAATCACTAGGTTTAGGGGTCAGAGGAGGAGTTTGCTAACATGGGGAGGTCCTAAAGCCTTGATGGAACTGTGTATGTGGTTACCTAGAATGCATACAGAAAAGCCCACTCAGGGAGTTTTTAATATATGGTAATGATATCATGCTGGTGATTCCTGATTTTACCCAAAGGACAACAAGAAAGGATACTGCATGGATGCCATATTGGGAAAAATCCTTTCTGTAGTCTGTGGGCCAACATTCTGCTCAGCATTCACTTGTTAATGCTTTCTTATTGGCTTGTTTCTGCGTTATGTTTAAAGCAGATGGTGTGATCACAGAGCATGCTGACCTGCTTGTTGCTCTAGTGAGGTCTATGATCAAGGATCTCTGTGGGGTTCAAGGCTGGAAGCAATAATCAGAATCCCATAAATAAGACTTGCAAAAAGAGGCAACTCTGAAACTATGATATTTTCTCAATTCACCCCCCTTCTACAGGAACACAAATCTATCATCAGGTCATCTCTAGTTAATGAGACTTAAGGAGATGATTCCTTATTCACTGTGCTATTCCTGGATGTATATGCCTTATATTCTCCAGAGGAAGACACAATAACAATTATAAAATCTAGCTTTCAGATCATAATCTTGGAAATTCCCTGATAGTGCATGCTCACTCTCTCCCTCTCTCTCTTTCTCTTTCTCTCTCTCTGTCTTTTACACACACACACACACACACACACACACACACACACACACAACACAAAATATTTATGCTGTCCAGAAATGACGAAAAAACACAAAGAAACATGGGATGGCTTGCATGAACCAATACAGAGTGAAATAAGACAGAACAATTTAGATAATAACAAAAATAGAGAGAAAAAACAATTTTGAAAGAATGAATGGCTAATCCATATAATGACCTCCATAATGACTGATGATGAAGTACATTTCTCACCTCTTAGTAGAGAAGCAATAGAACAGAGGTTCAGAATGAGACATATACTTTCAGACATGGCTAATACATGATTTTGTTTGGTTTGATTATTCTTATTTATTTAAAAAAGGGGGAGTACTTTTATTTGGGAAAGTATTTTCTTTGGGATAGTTATAGTTATGCAAAAAAAGAGCATTAATGAAGTAGAGGAGAGAGAAAGGGAAAGAGAAAGAACTCAGAAGGAAGTTCAAAAAAGTACATTGGCAAGCAAGTCAGCTTTGTTACAGCTGCATTAAATTTAACACATACTGTTAAAAACCATAACTGAAGTTCACAGTTCCATGGATAATTTTCATTTTATGTTTCTGACATATTAGTATGTTAAAATCTATATTAGTTTATGCTTTTATATTTATACTATTTTATATTTATACTAGTAGTGGCTAAGAAGTGAGATATGGCCACAAATTGAACTGTAGATTTTGCTACAAGAACAGGGCAGTCCTGAAGAACTGGAATATTCATATACCCACAAAAACAGATCACAAATCTTGAGTTATATCCAGCACACCAAGTATTGTACTTATTTATTCATTTATCCAGCATTTATTGATAACCTACTATGTGTACTGCTGGCTACCCTAAGTAATATGAAGAGGAAGAATATAGGGCACTTCAAGAAATTCATAATCTCATAAGAATAAGTAAGTATCCATATTACTGTAATAAGAGATAATATATAAATGTTGTGTTTTTTCCCTAATTTACTTAGTCAATTCAGATTACTTCTGAACTCTCATAACCTTCTGATGGTAGATATCCTACCTTTAATTATAATTCCTTTAATGTGAAGTAAGCATCTTGATGGAAGAAAGGATACCAATTTTTTAAAGATGTTTTATTCATCTTTGTATTTCCTATGTATATGGAATTTAATTATATATATATATATATATGTAAATTCCTTGGGGGATTCAGAGAAGAAATATTTTTGTTGTTGTTATTTAGTAGTATACAGAAATGCTCCTCAGGAAAAAAAGAAGAAAGAAAAAAGGCAGAATCTATGAGGAAGATTCCTTTTGATAGGACTGATACAAAGGTGTCTCCAAACCCAGAGCAATGTTACACCAATTTAGGCTTCTACAAGTCAGGAAAGGCTCACTCTGTGAAACAGGTCACCTTGAACCTGGACCTAAATCTTGAAGAAGGATTCTTCTTCCCTTCTTAAAACTAAAAGGGACCTGAGAAAATATAAAATTCAAACCATTCATTTGTGCAAACTATAGCACAAAGAAATTAGCAATTTATGGAGGAAAAGGTGGGGGAGTTTATAACTAATAAATATGAGGCAGAATTTGTACTAATATCTTCCTGATTCTAAATTCATTGGTCTGCCCAGATGATTAGAGGAGATGGATTATGTTCACATTCAGGGACAAAGGGACCTAATGAGAAGAAATACTAAAATAGTTTATGAATAACCTTGACTGAGGAATTCTAAGTGTTCTCATTTAGTTTGGCAATGGTCATAGAATCATATATAGAATTGAAAAGATCCATAGATGTTATCTAGTCCAGGACATTTCATATTATAGATGCAATAGCTAAGAACCAAAGAATTTGAATGACTTCCAAATTCACTCAGGGAATTTGAAGCCAAATGTTCAAATCCAACGTCCTTTCCACTGGACCACACTGATTCATAATCAGAGGTTTTTTTTCTGTTTCTCAGGTATAGAATTAATCAGAAAAGGGAATAGATTAGAAAAAGACGGATTTTAAAAGCAAATATAACAATCAAGAGAAAGGTAATAAAAACATCAAATTAGGCTGTTAGAAGAGGAAATGGAAATGAAAATGTAAGTATTACAAGAGATAGTGCAGATATTGGACTGAGTAGGGTCTAGTGCTTTGGAGAGAGGAGAGAGTGAACAGTTAAGTCCATATTTTGAACTCAGTGTGACCAGGAGAGTAGTTGCATTCTTAAAAGAAAAATAAAAACCTGTTCTAAAAATTATTTTATCCAAATAATTTCCCCAATATAATGATTATAAATAAAAACATTGAATTGCCTTTGTTTCTCTGATACTGTCTAAGTTTTTAGGTATCATCAAAATTTTCCCCTAATTCCTTTTATGTTGACTTCTTTACTTTATAGATGATTAGGAACCACTGCAGATTCATAAACAGGTTACTGACCTCATGAAAATGATATCTAGCAGCTTCAGTATGCCAAAAATTACTTCCTGAATTAATATGAAAAAATAATTTTCCACTTAAACATTTATAATCTCCATACAAAAAAATGCAGAATTCTTATGCACAGGTTTTTAATTGTGTTCTAGACCTGAAAAGTAACTTAATTTTCATTAAATCTTAGGTAACAAAATAACTAACTCACTGTTTATTTTGAATTATATTTGGTCATAAACATTGCGGATTTCCTTGACCAAACAACCCTTGGGAATTTGTCCTAGAGTGGCTTTGCTAACTTTCACAGTTCATCTCCTCCTCCCACAAAGTCATTTGTTTTAGTTACTCCACACTAACTTAAGCTTCTTATCCTGAAGGACAACAGTACAACAACTTAATTTTGCCATCCATCTTTGTGTATAGAAGAATTTTATTGAAATTGTCAAAAAAAAATCCTCTGTGTCTTCCATTCTTATGAGTGTAATTAAACTCTTATCTTCAATTACTCACTTTAACCCAAATGATGGATGACAAACACTTGTTATTGTGACCAATGACTCACTGGATAGCCTTGGAAAATCCCTTAACAAGATAATTCAGATGAAGAATACCTCCTGGGTTTCTATAACTCTCTTTGTTTCAGGCAGCTTACAATATTTTTAAAAAATGTTTTATCTGATTTTTCCTACCACTACCAATATGGTGTAGGTAGAAACAGATATTATAATTATGTTAACATTGGTCAATTGCCAGCCTTTCCCCATTTGTTAAAGAGAAGAATAATGAATAAGGTATCCAGGTGCTTCACTGACAAATTGGCTTTTAAACTGATAGAATGAATCACCCCAAATTAAGGTTCAAATATTTAACTAAACAGAGAGCTCTATGAGGAAGTCATTCAGTTATTCATTCAATCAATAAGAACTGTTTTTCAATTTCAACTATTTTCAAAAATGTCTGAGAAAGACTGTTAGGTCAGGAGTCATGAATCTTCATTATAATTCCATTTCTGATATAAGTTCATAACATGATTTTGGGGGCACTTTGCTTAACCTCATGCCCTGACTTTCCTCATTTGTAAAATGAAAAGGCTAAATCTGATGTCAAATTCTCTTTTGGCTGTATCATCCTATGAGCTTATAATGTTATTCATATTAATATGTTATTAAATTACATAAATAAAAAAGAAATTGTGTCACTTTTGCTTTCTAAAAATTATTAATATCAGTTATTAGTCATTATTTCTTCTAGGGCCAGATAACTGATTAACTGATTATTAAATAGGGCTTGTTTTAAATGTGCAATCCTATAATTTTGTTTTAATTTTAAGTTAGTATAAATTTAAAAAAATAGTTATGAGATTTTTCTCATTCATTAGAATATGAATTTAAAATTAATCTTTGTAGGTAAATTTGCTTTTAGATAAGATTTTTATTGGCATATAATGGTATTTAATGTTTGTCTCTGTAAGATTCTGTTCCATCATTTAAGATAATTGCTAAATAAAAACAAATTGTAGCAGCAAGCTCATTTTCAAAGTCCTTCATAACTTCTTCATATTTAAAAGACATCAAATTTCTTTCTCCTGCCTGCTGCTTTCCAAATTATATTACATTCCATAAAAAGTAGCTTCCCTGGAGGAGGAAAAAAGAGACTCTATTAACTATAAATCGAACAAGAAAAGAGTCGAAAATAATTTTCCTTATTGCTTAGATGCTAATCCTTTGCAATATTTTAGCAAATATCCTTTGAGTATCTGTTTCTTTTTCTTTTTGCTACTTCAGAATTTCTTTTTTTTTAAAAAAAAATTACATTCACCAAAATTGTTCCGAAAATAAAAGCTGAACAATATCATTTCAAAGAGCATGGTTATACATTAACAACCACAGTCAGAGGGGAAAATTCATTAAATGCAGATACTTAGCATAGTTTTCTTCTCTAAACTAAAAAAATACATAAAATACAAGCTAAGGAGAACACTTTGAGTAACTGGTTTCAGAATTCACATATCTTACATAGTCACTTACAATTTGATATTCAGAGAAGATCTTAGTGAATTGGCCAGTTGACTTTCATTTTTGTCTTCTTTAATGTATTAGATGCTTAATAAAGCCTTGATTGATTTTCTGGACTGATCAAAAAGCATATATTGGAAAGCTTGCAGGCCACCTTCCCTCACTTTACCCCACCCTTTAAATCTAAAAACAAGGTTTTTTACAATCCACAAATCTTTGAAGTATCAGTTTTGATATAAAGATATAAGCAAATCTTCTTTTGATTATTTGCTCTTTTCCCACACCCCTCACTTCTTTTCCTTCTTGAATTGGCAAAAGGTTCTTCTTTATTGCTTTTGAGCTGTTGCTAAGGCTGGGTTCCTTCTTCCCAGCAGAGATCTAAAGTTGAGTTGCCTTTTTTATATTCACCCACAGCATTCAGAAGACTCACACTTCTTACAGTAAATTTGTCAGCAAGTCAACATTCTTTCTAGCTGCACAGCATCTCTTACAGCATCCCAGGGAGTACTGCTGTTGGAGTGTCTTGATATTGTATGAGTGACTTGAATTTTATGCACATTTTAATATGCTTTCCATCTCCCCTTTTCTCCTGCCATTCTGAATCACCAGGCTTTTGGCTGCCTTGAGAAACAAGAGTTATCCTCCCAATTTACATATCTTAGGGATGGCTCCAGGGATGGCCAAAAGTGGTGAGACTAGTATGGCACTGACTGTCTTGTATGGTGTAAAGCTAGGTAACAGCCTACAACAAGTATTTAGCAGTTCGATTAAGGAAAAAAATGCCAGATATTACCAGAGTTATAAAGGAAGACTGTCAAATTTGATGATACAGTGATTAAGCAAAAAAGAATATGTAAATCTAGGAAAATAGTATTTACTAGAGTAACACAGAATATATGCATTTGGGGGCAGTAAAAAATATAAATGAGAGGATTACATTCAACAAATATTTATTAAGTACCTACTGACTTCCTAGAATGTAGGGGAAAGAAGTGGGGAATATAAGATGTAATTCTTGCTCTGTAGGATTAGCTTACAATTAAGGGATTTCAGTTATCATTTTGAACAAAATATCTTTCAACAAAAATTTCAGCAAGATGCACCCCCCAAAAAAATTCAAGATGATACAATGATGGAAACAATAAAAATAAAAAAGTAAATCTAATTTCCAAATGTGTAATTGGAAGAAGTTGTTAATTAGTAATGAGTAGTTATTAGCTGACGACATTAGTAGACCATGAATAACCAAATACCTTAATATGTTTATTCCTGAAATAAACTTACTCCTTTCATTTCTTGGATTCCATAGTTGCCTTCAAGTCTTGTTTCAATCAATCTATTAGTCAAAAAATGTTTACTTAATGCTCATTATGTTTTAGGGCATTGGGATTCAAAGATAAAAAAATTCTTAACTACCCTCAAGTAGTTTCCATTCAATTATTTAAAAAGACAATATGTTTATTTACATATAGATATGTAAATATATGTATACAGATATGTATACACAGCTATATATTTTCCACATGTATACATATATACAAAATATATGCTAGGTAATGGGAGGAGCTGAAAGAAGTCAGGAAAAGCCTTTTGTAGGAGCTACCCCTTGTGTTAAAACATAGAGACTAAAGATTAGGTATAGGAGGAAATAACAGAGTCTAAACATCGATAAACCCATCCAAAGACAAAGAAATGGAAAATAAAAATCCATGAATGAGGAACAATTAGAAATCCAATTTGACTCTTCCATAAAAGTGTGAAGTAATGTATAGTAAGACTGGAAAGGTACCTTGGGACTAGAATATAAGGGGCTTTGAATACCAGAGGTAGTCATTTTACTGATCCCTCATATTATGTGTCTTCAGATTATCTTATATTTACTTATATAAATTTTTTGAGATAAAAGACTATTTCATTTTTGGTTTTTTATCCCAAGCATGTATTACAAAGTGCTATACATAATAGGTACTTTATAAATATTTGTCAATTTTAGATTTGATTCACTAAACCTAATATGTGTCTAACTGTGTTGGAACTTGGAATATAAAAGTAAAACTGACACAGTCCTTGCTCTCCAAGAAATTAGAATCTACAATGCTTTGTGTTCCCAAAAGGGTCTGGTCCAACACCAGGTCATTGCAAAGATTTCTAGGAGGCTGGAATTTTTCTACAACTGTGCCAATGTGTTTATGGTTGTTGGATAGAACTAGATTCTTCAGGGCTGTAACACATTGTACTCAATGAAAAACAGTCTCAGGCAAAGTCAAGACTTAGAAGTCTTGACTAGAGTATGGATTTAGCTACCAGGGGGCATCGGATTATTTTTCTAATCTTGTTTAGCTATAGGGATGATGCACTGGCCATACTAAGATCACTTTGGCACTTAGGTGCTCTACCCAGCACCCAGGGTGGACAAGCCTGGAAGGAAATGTCAAGTTCCCTATAAGTCTCAAGGAGAAGTCTATCCCCTACTTTCATCTGTTTTTCAGGTTTAAGTGCTTATCTCATTAGAATAGAGGTGTATATGATGCATTTATCCTATTACATTCTTGGCTCAGCCTGAAGGAAGAATTACCCCCCTCTTCCCTTTTTGTTTTGTTTCTTTTTTTCCCCATAAGTTAATTCATTTAGTGTAGTATTGGGCTCCATATATTTGACAAGATTTTACTGCTCTTTCAGTCTCTTTAATGTTTTGATGGCGGATTTGATTGATTGTAGGGTCACACAGGATCCACAATGCCAGATACCCACCATCCATCTCTTCATTTTGGTCTTCCACAGAAGGAGCAGATATACTTGAGATGTTGGCTAATTTTTATTTCTTCCCCATTTTTCTGAGAGATGCACTATAACATGTTCCATATTTACCAATAATTCTGACCTCCTTGGTGTGTTTAGCCATGTTGCCAAGTTGCAGACCAGAACTTAAATTTTTTATTTCTTTTTAGATTAGCATAATGGAGTCATTCATAACTCTACTGTATACAGTGCATTCCTCATAACCAGAAACAACAGGAAAGAAAGAATATTATTCACTCCATTGTATTTGACCTAAAGGTGATGGATGGAAGCAGATCAGAAATTTATTTTCTCCATATTTTTCCCCCATTCTTTCAATGTTCTCTTCACATCCTAAGATAAAGAGTGGTGTTTGATCTTAGAGTAGTGGAGCTCCAAAAAAACTGAAACTTGAGATGCAGCAAAAGGAATTCAAGAAAACAGAGGTCCAGATGTCAAATGATTAGTATGTGTAATGGTTAACAATCATGGTCTAATTGCCCTCCAAATGTCAGCATCATTTTCTACACAAGGCACAACCCCTTATTACATTGAAAATAAATTACAAAGTAGAAATAGAAAGTCTGAAAAGTTACTAAATGTAATGACCATAATTCCTCATTTGATTCTTCTTGGGAAGTTCTGGTTCAGGGTGTGGACTTTATGACCATATATTGACAGAGATGTCTTGAATAATCAATCAAAAAGTTTTGCTAGCCTGAAAAGAGCCAAAGGGATATATCAGACCTGTCTGGATTTTATGCTTGGTCTACATTTTCTAAACTTTGAAAGGCTTGGGGGAAGAGGGAAGCAGTAATTAGTAAGAGCATGAGATAATGAGGTTGATAACCCTCAACAGATGATTTTTCAGATACCTTTTGTTTCTCATGAAGTGATTTTCAGTTTTCTTAACTAAGAGTTAAAAAAAAGTCAAATCAGGACTTTAGACTGACCTCAAGCTTTATGATTGTACTGTGGATATCCAAATACATCATTATTCCCTATTAGCAAGCACTAAACTACTAGGGCAGATATTGTGTGTTTGGAGCATTTAATGGACTTAATGAATGCCAACAACTAATTACTTTTCTCTCAAGGTAACTTGTTACCAGAAAGTGACTGTGTTAGCACAAAGATTTTATTTTAGAACAGCATGCCTACCAAAAAGGAAGCTGATTAATCATTCCCCACAATTCTCTATAATGGCACTGTCTAGACTTTAATGTCCATAGCACTGTTCTTGCCAGGGCTACATTTTGTCTGACCTTATTTGGGGCAAACAATGTAATTGCTAATTGGGGGCTAATTTGTGTAAACAGATTGGTTTTTTCCTTAAAGTAGAAGCCCTATCATTATGGTCACTTTTTATTCTTGTGTAAAGACACATTTTGCAAGGTTTAACATTAGTCTGCTGGAGCAAATGAACCTTCCTGCAAATATAATTATTCCAAATAAGTAAAAGAACTGTGTCCTCTAGGGCCTGACCAAAATCATACTTTATGTCATACTGCTTGTAATTGTTATTCACATTTTCAAGAAAAATAGATTAGAATGCTTTCAGAACTGGGGGAGAGAGTCATTTTTTCACTTTAACATGTATGAAATCAATGTTGATAAGTTCCCTCCAGAAGTATAAAAAGAGTTGCAGATACTTATAGGCCACAGTCCTGCCAGCTCTGCTGTCTGATTAAATGTCATTTGTCCTTGACCCCTGTTACTCCTGAGGAACTGGAACAGATTAACATAATAGTTCTTCTTGAATCAGATAGAGTAGGGTATCATCTAAAAGAACCTGTTGTTAATAAGCTCACAAAGAAACTGATACCAAGGTATACTGCTATTTTCCAGGGCTCATACCAATTTAAGGGGAGATAATTGAGATAGATTATCATCATGTCTCCTCTCCAGCTACTGAACAGTGTGTGTCCCATGAGTTTAGAAAGCAGCTTTCTGAATCCAGCATTGGGAAAATCAACCAGTATAGACAAGCAAAAGACCCATAGCTAAACAAAACAGCAATGGGGGCCAACCAAAAAAGTTGAGGAGAAGCAACTTGTCCATAGATTATCTCGAAGGATCGCTCATCTTATTTTCTCTTATTTTAAAAAAAAAGTTTCTGAATTCTAGAGAGTTTAGTCTAAGATCAAAGTACTGAGAAGCATCAAGGTAGGATAAGGTAGACATTGTGTATTTTCTGACTAAAAACAATTTCAAATAAATGTTTGCTTATTCCCAATTTGCTTCCACTCCTATTCTTCTCATTTCTCTTTCTCTACTCAAAATCATTATCTCTTTTATCCTCTATTTCTGTGTCCAGATATTTATCTTAATTTTCCTTAATTCAGAGAGGCAGAGTCAAAATGTCAGAGTAAAGGCAGGAATTCACCCAACCTCTCTCCCAAACCATTCCAAATTTTCTTTAATTCAGTCCCATCTCCTCTTCCTTTTCATATCCTTTTTACCTTTAATGTACTGATTGAAGCAAAAAATAAATAAATAAATGACAAAATAGGCAAAAGCTTTTGTCCACATCCTCATCTACTCTATAATAAAAAGAACACCCTATCACTCAGACACATATTCTTTTATGTTCTTGGATGAAAAAATATGCAAGCATTTACATGTAGTAGACGCTTAATTAAATCTTGTCACATTGCATTGATATTAATAATGGTGTTTCAGAGATTGCCTCCTTCTCCATCTCTTTCTTTTGAAACTCTACTCACATACTCAACTCTGTTGTCATTTCTTCTATTAAAGCCTTCCCTGATTCCTGGACAACTATTTGGATGTAATTTTCTTCCTGTTCTAAATCCTCCTATCAGTTTGTTTATATGTGGCACTTAGCATACTCTGTTTTTTATTTCTGCAATTTTTCGTGCTTATCTTCTCTACTCTAGTGGATTTTAATCTTCTTGCAATCTAAGGGCATTGCTTTTTCACCTTTGCATTGTGCTATAGCACCTCTGGGTAGTGCCTTCTTGTAGTGATTGGAATTCAATGAATATTTATTGAATGATTAGATTATCATCAGGTTAGTTCATGATGACATGGACAACTCTAATATAAATTCACTGTAATAATGAAGATCCTGTTGTCCCAATATACTCCAGTTTCCTGCTTCTGTAAAAAAAAAGGGGGGGGGATCTAGAAATACTGTCCCTCCTAATTATTACTAAAATATAAACATGCTAGCTATCTAGCTCTCTCCTTTAAAGTGCATGAAACCCTCCCAGTTGCTGAGATAAAAGATTTACTTTGATGTTTTTCAATTTTCACATTTGCTTTAGTTCCTGTCAGAGCTACATATTTCTTTTTTATTGTAGAGGGTGTGTGTGTTTTTGTTTTGCTCTTTCCACTAAATGGCATTGTATTGATAATTCCCACTGTTTTATTAGCCATATCAAACAACAGAAAGCTTGCTCTGTTGGATGGGATTTGTTGGTCTGTTACTATGGTTCTAGCTTGATATAGCTCTAAGAAATTATTTTCTTTTTAAAAATGCTCTTAAGTTATTACTCATAATGTCAATAAATAATATTTAAAAAGATAATATCATCTCTTCCCTTGAAAAGCATCTTATTCAGACTTCCAATAGATACCAAAGGAAAGACAGTTTGGTGATTTCTGTTGAGAAAATTAGGTCTCATACACAGGAGAGGAGAATCTTCATATTGCAGTTATTACCCAGTCATCCTATCTCTGATAAAGATATCCTTTGTTGAAGTTGTAACTATCCCTATATCCTCTCAAGAACTAAAGAAACCACGTAACCTGAAAGACATCATCCAGAAAGCAACACAACCCTTCCTAGCTTGCAATTTACCAAAAACCTTCTAGCATAATCTAAGCATTTGGTAGAAAAAGAATTGTTAAAAAATTCAGAACTATAAATCTGAAAAGGTCCCTAGTGATTTTCTTCCGATCACCAATGTCCCAAGAAACATTTCCTCCTTGATGTGGGAAGACTGGGACACTGATGCATTGTTGGTGGAACTGTGAACAGATCCAACCATTCTGGAGAGCAATTTGGAGCTATGCTCAAAAAGTTATCAAACTGTGCATACCCTTTGACCCAGCAGTGTTTCTATTGGGCTTGTATCCCAAAGAGATCTTAAAGGAAGGAAAGGGACCCACATGTGCAAGAATGTTTGTGGCAGCCCTTTTTGTAGTGGCTAGAAACTGGAAATTGAATGGATGCCCATCAATTGGAGAGTGGCTGAATAAATTATGGTATATGAATGTTATGGAATATTATTGCTCTGTAAGAAACGACCAGCAGGACGATTTCAGAGAGGCCTGGAGAGACTTGCATGAACTGATGCTGAGTGAAATGAGCAGAACCAGGAGATCATTATTCACGGCAACAACAATACTATATGAGGATCAGTTCTAAGGGACATGACTCTCTTCAACAATGAAATGCTTCAAACCAATTACAATTGTTCAGTGAAGAAGGCCATATACACTCAGAGTGAGGGATGTGAAATGTGGACCACAACATAACATTTTCATGTTCTCTATTGAGGTTTGCTTGCATTGTATTTCCTTTATCAGATTATTCTCTCTTATAGATACGATTTCTCCTGAACAAAAAAAAATGATGTGTGGCAATAACTATACATATATTCGATTTAAGTATTCTAACATAATTACCATGTAGTGGATATCCTGCTATCTAGGGGAGGGGTGGGGAGTAGGGGGGAAAATTTGTAACAGAAAGCTTTGTAAGGGTTAATGTTTAGGAATTACCCATACATATGTTTTGCAAATAAAAAGTATTAATAATAAAAAAAAATTTTAAAAAAGAAACATTTCCTCCTTGATTCTTCCCAATATCTCCCATGATATCTTACCCCTTAAAATCCTGCCTTCTCTTAAAGCCTACTGTGAAAAAAATTATTTCTTATACTTTTCAGAAAAAAATATATTTTATTTTTAAAATCCAATCTCTTGTGATCAAAAGTTGTCAACATCCTTTGCCACTTGACCCCAGTAACTCTCTAGAAATGCCAGAGATGGCGACACAATTTTGGATTTCCCCAGGTCCTTCTTGTTATTCAGCCAATTTTCAGTCATATCTGACTCTTTGTATCTTCATTTGAGATTTTCTTAGCAAAAATACTGGAGTGATTTGTCATTTCCTTTTCCAACTCTTTATATAGATGAGGACCTGAGGCAAACAGGTCTAAGTGAATTTTCCAGGATCACACAGCTAGTAAATATAGACTAGATTTGAACTCAGGAAGATGAATCTTGTTTTGGGTTATTACACCCAGGAATTCCTAAGGGGTTCACCCAAGCTTTGATTTCCAGTTACAGTTATTCATCTCTATCTCAATGTACCTGGCTTTCAGCCTTCCCTCTAGGCAGAATTTCTTAACTATGCTGTGGAGTACTCAGAGATGTGATTCTGCCCTTAAAAATGATGTAGTAATAACTCCAAGGTTACCTGGCCTTGGGAATGATGTAGTTAGAAATGGCGTATTTCTTCCCCTAGGTTATCTTGCCTTAGTTTACTTTGTTCTGCCAGAATGCTGAGTCCAAAAGATTGCTGGCTGTCAGATAATAGCCCTGCTGATCAGTGATAAAGAATCTTCTAAAACTAATGAACATAAATAATGAGATGCCTACAGTTAATATAGGCACAGAACAAAAATTGAATGCCCGCAACTTGACCAAGTGATATTTTAGGCCTAAAAACACACCTTCAGAAAGTTCCCTTTCCTGCTTCCTCCCCTTCTACCCTTCACCCCCAACTAAGCCCAGGTAACTAGGGTACTGCCCTAGCACACAAAGTAAGAGCCTAGCCACTCCTCAACTCCATCTCTAAGCCATAAAATTAGCATATCAGAGACATGAAGCACCTGCTTTCTCTCACTTTTCCCAAAAATTTAACTTCTTGCTCCTGGTTCATTGCTAACTTCTTTTGGAATTTCGCCCACTTTAATTGGCATTACAGTTAGAATAAACTTTGCCCCTTGATTTGGAGATGAGTCTCACCCTGCAAATTCTTTCGAGACATCTTGTAATACCTGTCTGGAACCCTAACATTTTGGACCCAACAATGGGGTTCCAGGACTGATGGGAAGGGGGAGGGGGAAGATCTTTGTCAAAATCCTATATAATTCAGAATGTGGACGTAAATTTCTGGCTTGCTCTCCTCTACCAAATGACCTAATAAATTTCTTTCTCAAATTAGTTCTGTTATCACAACCTTCCTTCATTACATCTAATGTTCCCTCTTTTACCAAAAATTGAGAGCTTGATGGTAGGTCAACTGTGTTTTTTTGCAGCGGAGGGATTTGGGCATAATTCTTTGTGTCAGCCCGTCCACTTTTCCAGCATGATGGCATCCACCCTGAGACAGACTTTGTTCTGTTCCTTGCTCACGCAGTTGAATTTTTTTCTCATAGCCAGAATTGAGAGTTTTAACTCAAATCCTACTTTAGACTCTTAAATATCATGGATTACTCTGTCCTTTTCTGTATTTCTGTTCATTAAATCTTGTCACAGTTGTTCCATAAGGCAGAGACCATTTCTTCATCTATGCAATTTCTCTAAAATGCTTTACCCAATAAATAGTATTTTAAGACAATGGTACTAGTAGGAATATTTATCCACTATCTTCCCAGAAACCTTTCATATATGAAAATCTACCACTCTTCTTAGAGTTAATGAGCTGTATTTCTTTTTTTTTATAAATTTTGTTTGCAAATATAAAGCTGGAGGAATTGTTGAACCTTTAATCTTAAGAAAACATTTAGAGTAAGGTGATTAGATAACATTGAGTTCAAATTTTAAAAAGAAAGAGAGAGAGAGAATAGCCTGTATGACACTGTAAAACATTTCCATTATCTATTCATTAAGCAAACATATTCACCCATATCATGGTTTAAAAGAAAAAAAGACTTTGGAAATTAAAGCAAAACCAGGAGAAAAAAAGCCCTCCTATATTGGGCAGTTAAGCACCGCATCTCTCCCCTGTCATTTTTTTTTCTTAATAGACTAAGGTTAGAAAAGAAATATTGTTTGTTTGGCTTTAGGCACCAATTTAAATCCAGCTGTGATGAACACATAGTATGACCCACTCAGAGAGTAATAACAGCATCAACAGACATAATGAGAAGTGGTGATGTGCCGCTGGGCAGGCAGCAAGCATTCTACACATGTGTACAAATGTAGCAGCAGTTTCTCCCTGGCAAAAACTAGAGAATAGGCAACAGGCCTACAGCTTTGTTAGAACAAGAAGGAAGGAGGAGAACACCGACCTTTTTTTTCTCTTCCTTTCTACTTACACCTTTCATCCCTGAAAGATGATGTCAGCATTACACCTTTAATTCTGTATGATTGTCCAGGGAGTTTAAATGAAGATAGAAAGGACACAGAATGTGATATTTCTAAGAGAATAGGCAAAATGTGCAGTCAAAGGAGGCAGATTTTGGTGGAGGTGAGCTAATCAGGCCACAGCTGTTCTAGCCTTGGCCATCAGGGAACAAGTCTGGAAAGGAAGCCTGGCTGTTGTCTATTTCTTGTCCCACTGTGTTTGATTCTAATGTATGAAGCGATGATTTTCTATCATGAATAATGAAAATTCCAGACACCTGTGTCCTTAACTGAGGCAATCACAAATGTCACTCCTGATCTGTCTGGGAGTTTTCCAGTTGGATGTCAGAGCACAGGTGAGTCAGCTTGAATTGTAAAGTTTTAACTGGCTTAGGAGCAGCAGACCCTCAGTGTTTATAAGAAGCTTTATAGAAAGAGATTTGTTGTCATATCTCAAGTTGTTGTTCACTTGTTTCAATCATATCCTAATCTCTGTGACCCCACTTGGGATTTTTTTGGCAAAGATACTGAAGAGGTTTGCCATTTCTTTCTCCTGCTCATTTTTTCCCCCAAGGCTTGTAAATGACTTTATTGTTTACAAAGTGCTTGATGTATTGGCATACTGAACAAATGATTTATCAGAGATAGAGAACATCGTTTACTCCCCATTTTACAGGATGAAGAAACTGAGGCTTAATGAAGTTAAGAACGTCAAATGTTAACTGCAAGAGGTGGGATCCAAACCAGAGATCTCTTTATTCAGAGCCCACTTCCCCCAATCTGTGTTTGGCAAGAGCCAGGATTAAAACTCAGTCCTGTTCATCCAAATTCCAAATTTGGTAGTCTTTCCAGATAATTTTTTATAGATGAGAAACTGAGACAAACAGGGTTAAGTGGCTTGCCCAGTGTTATACAGCTATTAAGTTTCTGAAGCCAGATTTGAACTCAGGAAGATGATTCTTCCTGATTTCCAGATCTGACACTCTCATCTACTGGGTCACCTAGTTGTCACATATCTGAAGACCTATCATGAACAATTAGGACCTAACTAGGATGCTAAATAATATTTTTCTGAATTCTGTTCCCCATTCTGTCCACTGAGTAGAATGATAACTGGCATCATCAAAAGTTGATTTTTTATTATACTCTTCCCTCTTTGGGAAAGGCTTGTGTAAGGTAATAAGAGTGTGGGACCTGGTGCTGGACTTCAAGGACTTTGAAATCTGATTGAGGAGAAAGGGTACACACACACACACACACACACCCCTATGAATATATCTGTACAAGATTACTTATACCAAATACAAAATTAATGACTTTAAAAAAAAGTAGTTGGAGAATTCATGGATGAGGGGAATCATGAAGAACCATGATAGGACAACTTCAGAGGAGGGACAATCTGTTCTAGCCTTCAGAGGGATAAGTAAAGGGATATAGAATATTCTAAGCTCTAGTAACCCTATAACTGATGTAGAAAAGAAAAGAACCTACTGGGTTTTTTCAGTATAAATATTCCAAAAGTATGTGTGTATGTGTGTATACATATATGTGTGCCTATTTGTGTGTGTGTGTATATATATAGATATATACTGTATGTGTATATGTAAAAACATATGTATGTGTGTGCATGTGTGTACTAGTATATTTCTACTCTAACCTCATTTTGCCCTAGCATCCCTACACCTTCTATTCTAACAAAATGGTTTGTGTGTATACACACACACATATATATATGCATATATATTTACATCCATCTACATATATATACATTTGTACACACATATATATATATGCTTAAATATAAATGTATCTGCATAATATTTGGAATGGAGTGTGTAAGGGGAATAGCTGCAATTGAGGTTAGACTAGAAAAAGCAAGGAAAGTTAAGCATAATAGTAGCATAAACAATCTTATTTCCTAAAAGAATACTAAGGTCACATATTGCAATACTTTGATGAATACCCAAAAAATGCCTGATATTTAAAAGAAAATCCATGGATCCGTACCCTACCCTAATTGGAGACTTCAGTTCCAAAATTGAACAGTTGCTAGTAACTGAGCTGCTTCCCAGTGTGGATACTCAGCATAAAATCAGGGAATCACAGACAAAAAGGGTCTGTGCCAGATGTGGTCTAGTTTGAGAGGACATAAGAAATGAAGGGAGAAGTCACAGAGATCATCATGTCTTTGTTGTACCCACTGTCATCTCCTCTCTGGGAGCAGAAGTTAGCCCTAAAAAACTTAAAAGGGAGAAATAAGGAGACAGTTGTTAAGAAAAGACCTCAGAAAAGATTTTTGCTTTCATTTTTGACAGGTACTGATATGTCTTAGAATAAGTTCATTTTTTTTCAGCACTTAGATGTGAAATTAAAATAAATTTAAATGAATGTTGAAGACTTTCATGACACTGCTTGAGATCGCTGAAGTATCCCAATAATAAATCTGGTAATCTCGGACGAAGTAGGTAGCCCATTTATAGAATACAGAATATGTGAACACTCCCTTTACCAAAAAAGATCTCAATCACCTGTAACTTAGATAATTTTTTTTAATTTTTTTTTTTTTTGCTTTTTGCTGCAGCAATTGGGGTTAAGTGACTTGCCTAGGGTCACACAGCTAGCAAGTGTCTGAGACCAGATTTGAACTCAGGTCTTCCTGACTTCAGGGCTGGTGTTCTATCCATTACACCACCTAGCTGCCCCAACTTAGATAATTTTTATAGAATTGACTGAAACTCAACACATTTAAGTGACTTAACTATAATTACATAGCCAAAAAATGTAAGATAAAAATATATGAATTCAGATATACTTAATTGTATTACTAGCTCTCAATTCACTAGGTCATGATGCCTCTCCAAATAAAGAATAGTTCTTAGAAATCTACAAGCATAGTACAGTGCCTACCTAACACATAATAAGCACTCAAATGTTTTTTTGACTGACTGGAAACAGGTTGCATTTTCAGAGCTTATTGCCTAGGAGCTGGTTATTTTCTTCTAGACCTGAAATTCTAATACATACCACTAGGAAGATAAGGACATTTGCTTGTTTTGGGAAACCTCCACAAGTAATCTTCTAGATATGATTAAACTGGTTGGATAATGAGTGATTGAGAGAGAGGCAGCATACAAAAGTGAAAAGAATCGGAGAACCTGAGTCTTAACTTCATCCCTTAATGCTTACTATCTGTGTGACCTTAAGCAAATTATTTAATTTACCTGGGTCTCAGTTTCCTCATCTATAAAAGTAGAGCATTCCACTAGATGGCATGATATAAATCAAAAGAATTCTCAACGTGGAGTGAAGAGATTTTCCCATTGCAACCATAGACAAGTTACTTACCTCTCTGAGTTCCAGTATTTTTGTCTGTAGAATGAGGATAATTAACATCTATATATAGATTCTTCATATAGATATGACTTTATTATTCCTCCATATAGATAAGACTCCATTATTCAGCATAAAAGTTGATGGTGAGAAGAGCATCATGTACTAAATTATCTCAGTGAGAGTTCCTGTTACCACCAAAGGGATTAAGAAGTCTTCCTATTCATTGGTACTATTCTGGTATTTGATACTTTGGGCCTTTCAAGGAGCAACAGCAGCAGAAGCATGAAAATGTCATTAAAAGCCTTTGATTACCCGTTTCCTCTAAGACCTATGCTTTAATCCCTATTGACTGCTGTGTATTCAAGTAGAATTGCTTAAAATGTCTCTTCTTGGTTAGAATGAGACCTGCTTACCTCTCTTTGTCGCCCTATTTTCCTTGTGTCTCAGAGGGCTCTGGAGAGACCAAAGAACATAGTGTCATGAGCATAGCCACCTATTAAGATTTCCTCTTTTCCATTGAAGACCATTAGCTTTTAGATACCATAACTACCAAACAGCTACTTCATTGTACTTGCCCTGCTTCCTGAGAATGATGCTTCACCGTTGAATTGTCTTGCATACTAATCTCTGCAACTGAGCATTTTCACCTTGCTGAGGTCTCTGGAAAAAACCATTTGTTATATTGATTATTTCCTATTAAGGTTTACAGTTTTCCTTCTCCATATTTTAAATTCATGTTGAATGCAACAGAAGAGAGTTTGTTTTATTTAAAACATTTACACAATGATCCTTTCCAAGTACCACCTAAACTTTAAAATGTTAAAATGACAATGAGAACAGTGATACATTAATTTAAAAAAAAAAGATCAGAGAATCATATTAAATCACTGGAATCGTAGAGCCCAAGCCAAATTTAACAGGTATAGCATAAGAATGTTCACATCCTCTGCCTGAAGAGTACTATTTAATCATATGACACAGTTGCACACTTCTGACCTTAGACTGACTGAGAATTGAGAACTGTATAATTTTCTCTGTCCCCTGCCTCAGTTTTGAGGGGTTTTTTTTGCTTATTTCCTTCTTTCATATGCTCTAAGTTACAGCCCAAAGGGCTTACTTTCCGTAGTTCCTCAAACTTGTCATTCAATTTTCCACCTCAGTGCCATCATATGCACAGCTTCTTCATCTTTACCTCTGCTCAAATTCTGCCTCCTATGGGAATGAGGAAAGGAAACAATTTTTGTTAAGTTCCTACAATGTGCCAAGCATGTGCTTTTCAGATAAAATCTCATTGGATCCTCCCAACAATCTTGTGAGATAGGTGATATTATGATCCTTTTTTTATTGTTCAATCATTTAAGTTGTGTCTACTCTTCATGACCCCATCTTGAGTTTTCTTGGCAAAGATATTAGAGTGGTTTGTCATTTCTTTCTCCAGAGTATTTTACAGATGATGAACTGAGGCAAACAGGCTTAAATGAATTGCTCAGTCGCACAGCTAGTGTCTGAGACTGGAATTTGAACTCTGGAAGATGAGTCTTCATGATTTTAAGCCCCATACTCTATCCACTGTGCCATGTAGCTGCTCCTTACAGCTAAAGTCAAAGAGGCACAAAAATGTTAACTGACTTACCCAGAGTCACACCAAGTTAAATTCCAGAATTTGGATTTGAATTCATCTTTTCCTAAGTTCAGGCCCAGAGCTCTATCCATTGTGCTCTCCAACTGCCTCTATGGGAAATCTTTCATAATTTCCAGTTTTTCGTGCTTCAATACCCTCCTCAAATTATCACACATACACTTATCTTTGGGCACATTATGACCCTTTATTAGAATAGAAGATTTTTGAAAGCAGATACTACATTTATTCTTTTCATTTTGTCATTGTCACCTCAGGAACTATAGAACAGTGTTGGATATAGTTGGAACTTAATAAATATTTGTTAGATTAACTGCTTTCGATGAGAATATAATGTTAACAAGGTGCAGACTCTTGTCTCAAAACAACTTTAACAGATTTGCATCAAAAAGTACCACTTTCTTCAAAATCCACATTCCTCATAATAACCTCTCCTCTTGAAAATGTGCATGTTGGTCATAAAACAATCAGACAAGAGAGTGTGAATAAAGTAATGCAAAGTCATTAATTCAATGGAGCTATAACTGTATTGGTAAAAGGCATTTCTTCATGGGGAGTTCCCTATATCAATGAAAACACAAGTCCGGGGCAGCTAGGTGGCCCAGTGAATAGTATATTAGTCCTGAAATCAGGAGGACCTGAGTTAAAATCTGGTCTCAGACACTTAACACTTCCTAGCTGTGTGACCCTGGGCAAGTCACTTAACCCCAATTGCCTCAGCCAAAAAAAAAAAAAAAAAGCAATGGCTGAAAACACAAGTCCAATCCTTATCCCTATTTGCAGAGTATTTAGCTCAATGTTGAATGAGGTTCAAAGCCTACACATATATACCTGCCCACCTGGAACTTATATTCTGGTAAACAAATAGCTGTCATACAAAATAATACATGATTAATGAATAAAAGGAATGGAAATAGAATACAATGTGAGGCCAAAAGGCCACTACAAAATAGGGGAATCAGGATTCTTTTCCTGAAAGAGATCATATTAGATTCAGAGATCATTCAGTTTTTCTGGTGACATGTTTCCTTATAAATGTGCAAACTGTTACTCTTGCTGCACAATGAAAAATAGTATTATAGATTTTGAGCTGGAACAGATTAAGTCATCTAGTCAAATTTCTTCATTATACAAATGAAGAAGTTGGGATCCAAAAGTAGTTTAAGTGACTTTTCCAAGGCCAAAGTGCTTGAAAGAGACTCAGGATTAAACTCCAGACTCTATAATCTCAATGCAGAAGGAAAAGGAGGAGGAGAAGGAAGAGGAAGAAGTGGAGAAGGAGGAAGAGGAGGAAAAAAGAGAGGAGAAGGAGAAAGAAGAGGGAAAAGAGAGAAGAGGAGGAGGGAGGAGGGGAAAAAGAGGAAAGAGGATGAGGAAGAAGGAAGGAAAAGGAAAAGGAAGAAGCAGGAGGAGGAGGAGGAAGAAGAGAAGGAGGGGGAGTTATTGTTAGAGAGTAGAGGAGTTAGTAAATAAACATACATTTATTAGGCATTTACATTGCACCAGGCACTGTGCTAAGTGCCAGGCATACAAAAAAAAGGCGGAGGGAGGACCAAAAAAAGTCTTTCCCTCAAGAAACTACATTCTGAGAGAGACAAAACCAAACAAAAAAAAAGTGGGTATGTGAAAGATAGACACAGATTAGATGGAAGGTAATTGAGTGATAACAAAGGAAAAGTAGCCTTAACCTTCCTGGTAACCTCCAATCTGGAATTACCAACCAACTTTTGTACATCTCAATATCAATTCTGGGCATCTTCTTTTACAAAGGATATTGACAAATTGGAATTCATACAAAGAAAAATGTCTGAGATAAAAGAAGTGATTCAAAAAACATGGCAATATGATGACTGTTTGAAAGCACTAAGAATGTTTAACCAGGATAAGAAAATTCATCAGGGAGCCATGATAGATGTCTTCAAATATTTAAATGACTGTCATAGGGCAGAGAGGTTAAATTGCTCTATAAAGCTCCACAGGGGAAAACTAAGACTAATGAGTAAAAGTTGCAGGGAAACAAATTGCAGCATAATGTAAGGGGGAACTTTCTCACAATTACAGCTTTGCAAAAATGGAATGTGGTGCCCTTGAAGTATAATGAGTGGTCTATGGAGAGTTTGAATAACTACTTGTTAAGGATATAGTAGAAGGGGTTTATACATGAAAAAAGCATTTACTGGAGCTAGAATATCAAAAGTTTGGGCCACTTAAGTCTACTTTGCATTCCTCCTCTCTGATTATATTATAGGATCATAGAATTCTATAGATATAGATATAGAGATAGAGATGGAAGGAACCTTAGTAATCACTATGTTTAACCCTATAATTTTCTTATTTGATTTTTTCCCCCAGTTACACTCCTTCCACATGAAGTTTGTGAACCTAAACAGTAATTAAATGGTAAAATGTTGGCCAAAGGAGTCCTCATACCATGGGACTGGAAAGAACTCTGGCCTCAATAAATCTTTGGGACTAATGGCCTTTCTCACTTGATCTTGCCACTTCTCTTCATTTAATATTTTACTGTTTCCCAATTATACAAATTATAATTTTAACATTTTTAATAATTTTGAGTTCTAAATTTTCTCCCTTCTTCCTCTTCCCCCCATTGAGAAGGCAAGCAATTTGACATAGGTTATACATGTGTAGTTATACAGAAAATAAAGTGAAGAAAAAGTATCTTTGATCTGCATGCAGGCCTTATCAATTCTTTTTCTGGAGATGGACAGCACTCATAAGTCCTACAAAATTGTCTTAGATCATTACATTGCTAGGAATAGTTGAATAGTTAGGTTATTCACAATAGGTCATCATACAATATTGCTATTACTCTGCACAATATTTTCCTGGTTCATGTAACACTTTTTATGTTTTTTCTGAGAACATATTGTGTATCATTTCTTAAAGCACAATAGTTCTCCATCACAATCATTTACAACAATCTATTCAGCCATTCCCCAATTGATGGATCTCCTCGTTTTGCAATTCTTTGCCACCACTAAAAGAGCTGTTATAAGTATTGCTGTATGCATAGGTCCTTTTCCTTTTTTGTTTTTTATCTCTTTGGGATGCAGACCTAGTAGTTCTATTGCTTGGTCAAAGAGTATATACAGTTTTATAGCCCTTTGGGCATAGTTCCAGATTGCTCTCCAGAATGGTTGGATCATTTCACAACTCCACCAACAATGCATTAGTGTCCCAGTTTTCCCATATCCCCCCAACATAAAGTAATTCTTAAATTATCTCTCTTGGATCTGTTTTCTAAGTAAGTTGTTTTTCTAGTGAGGCATTTCACATTTTCTTCTATTTTTTTATTCTTTTGATTTTGTTTGATTGTTTCTTGATGTCTCATAAAGTCATGAGCTTTCACTTGCCCTAGTCTAACTACTAAAGAATTTTTCTCCTCAGTAAATTTTTGTACCTCCTTTTCCATTTGGCCAATTTACTTTTTAATAAGTTTATCTCTTCAGTGAATTTCTTTAATATTTTTTGTGCCTCCTTTACCAAGCTTTTGCCTGTTTTTTCTTGATTTTCTTGTATCACTTATTTATCTTCTCAATTTTTCTTCTTCCTCTCTTTCTTGATTTTTGTAATCATGTTTGAGCTCTTCATGACCTGAGATCAATTCATATTTTTCTGTGAGTCTTTGGATGCAGGAATTTTGACTTTGTTGTTTTTTTCTGAGTGTCTGTTTTGATCTTCCTTTTCATCATAGTAACTTTCTATGATCAGGGTTTTTTTCTCCCTATTGTTTGCTCATTTTCTAGCCTATTTCTTGTCTTTTAACTCTCTTCTAAATAGAGTTTCTGCTTCCCAAGTGGAGGGTATCCAAACTTTTAGATTTTTGTGCAGCTGTTTTGAGAGACAATTCTGGAAACTTATAAAGTTTTTGACTCTTATAAAATGTTATGATCTAGGAATAGGTTTATTTACTACTCTCCTGTACTGTGCCCTGGTTTGTGAGCTAGCACAAGCACTCTTTTCAACCCTAGAACTGTGACAGAGTCCCTTCTTCCCTAGGGCAACAAGCTCTGCTGTGCTAGTGCTCTTCAATGCACATGGACTAAGACCTAGGACTACAAAGTAGATCCAGGTATAGGCAATGCAACAGTATCTTGCCTCTCCTGTAAATCTCCCTCTCACCTATTTTTCCTTACTTACCATTTTCCTTACTTATGTGAGTTATGGAGAAGTCTACAAACTCCCACAGCTGCCACTGATTGTTTCCTTGAGACTTGCTCTTGGTTTGCTTTGGCCCAATCTACACTGGCATGGCATGTGCTAGACTGAGCTCTTCTCTCATCTGTGCAGCAAACCCTTTCTGTCAGCCTTCTAAGTTGTCTTGGGCTGGAAAAATTGTTCATTCCATCTTTTTGTGGGTACTGCGCTCTAGAATTTGTTTAAAGGCAAAGGAGGATAAAGGCATTTGGAGGAATTTGGGGGAGAGCTACCTTTACTCTGCCATCTTTGTTGTCTTTTTTTTATTTATTTTATTTTATTTTATTTTTTTTGTTTTTGCTGAGTCATTTGGGGTTAAGTGACTTGCCCAGGGTCACACAGCTAGGGAATGTTAAGTGTCTGAGACCAGATTTGAACTCAGATCCTCCTGACTTCAGGGCTGGTGCTCTATCCACTGCACCACCTAGCTGCCCCTATCTTTGTTGTCTTTAACCCTGTTATTTTTAGATAATGAAACAGAGAAGCAGAGAGGTTGTGACTTGCTCAGGATCATACAGCTATTAGGTGTCTGAAGCTGTATTTAAATCCAGGGCTTCCCCACTTCAAATCAATATTCTACTTTGTCTACCAAGATGCCTCTCCTCCATATAGCCCTTTGCTCAAACAAATATTTGATTGTATTAATAAGTTTTAATGATAAGAAACAAAGATTTTGATTATAATAATTCAAATATTTGAATGAGTGATATATCAAGTTGACCTCTCCTATGCCTTCCACCCTTGAAATCATAGTATTCTAAAATCTAAAAATCATATAATTCTAGAATTTATGTCTTTTCTAGAATCTATAACCTCCATATAAAACTGGTAGAAATCCCTAGAATTTTTGTTCATACAATTAGACTTTATGGTCATCAGAAAGGCTATTGTGCTTTGAAATTTGTGTAGTCTCCAGTTTTCTACATTTTTGGATCCAATAACCTAAACTGAGAAGTACAGTCATAGAATGATCTCACTCTTTGTATACTAAAGCTGAAAACAGCTTACAAAACCTTTATACATATAGGGACTTTTACTAAATAAATATTATTGTTAAAATTGTTTTTTAATTCATGAATTCAGTGTATCTAATGGAAAGAACTTAGTAGGTTATGGATACTATCCATCCTCTGTCTGTTGGGTTTTTTCAAGCCTCTTCTTAAGTACCAGGCAATCTTTCTAGGCACCCCTCCCCTCTTCCACTTCTAGTGCCTTTGTGTGAAGTTACTTTCCATTTTCATGTGCCAGTGCATCTTGCATTGAATGGGCATTGCCTCAGTCAACTGAAACTTGTTAAAGATCTTGGCTTTAAAAGGCCCAGTTCTCCCTTTGGGCCATCTCCAATT
>JAJPUD010001188.1:76907-99779 GCA_023553655.1 Myrmecobius fasciatus | reverse complement strand
CCCCCCAGTTGTAATCAGTAATATCATTAATATCAGATAAGTTACTAACCTATATCAATGGTAAATCCCATATAGGGACATCTTCACAGTTAAGAAATCACAAGTCTCAATCATTATCAAAAAAAATGTATGTTCAACTTGTTACCCCACTTTGAAATGTAATTGGAATATCCCCTCCACCAGTCTCTTCCCCTGTCTTTTTTTACATGCTTTCTTTTTCACTTGTCTTGTCACTATTAAACTTTGCTACAATTTTTTTCCTTCCAATACATCAGTATAATTTTAATTCCCCAGGACATCTATTCATGTGAAAGAAATTTGTGCTTCTGAAATCATCTGAAATTGTTGGCAAATGCCCATCTTAAATCGGTTATGATAATTTTTATTTATTATCATGAATGGATTATTCTTTTAAATTAAAATCATTTTCCCAATTTGATGATTTAACATAAGTAATGGAAGGAACTGCTTAGATTCTCACTAATTCTATCCTGAAACACTTAATGTCAGTTGCATAAATAAGAATGCACAATCCTGAATACAAGTATAAAAAGTTTATTTTATCCAAGTAAATAAATTTCTGCGTCTAAATAATTTCCCCACCTCTAAAATCATCACCTCCTTCAAACTTAAGAAGCATCAAGATATATAAAATCCTAAATGTGCTATTTTACACACACACACACACACACACACACACACACACACACACACACCTGTTCAAGGTGTTCCTGTTAAAAGAAGGTACTGACTTTAAGGCTTTCTATAACAACTGACTAGATAATGGAATAGAGAAGATCTATAAGGCTGTGTTATATTCAGTGTACTTTTCGACCTCTATAAAGATAATATGACATTCTTTGGTACCAGGTAGACTTATGTAGACAGTGCAAATAGAAAGGAGAAGCAAGCATAATTATACGCCAATAGTGTAGTGTCCTGTATCATGTGTAACAAGCATAGAAATAGTCTTCAGAAAGCAAAAGCACCTTTAAATCTTTACTAGCTGATAGGAAGCTATGGAAAACCCGTGTATTGACTATTTTAAAGAACAAAGGATATTTACATAGTGCTTTCACAGGTTGCTCAGTCTTTTCAATTGAGTCTGACTCTTTGTGACCTCATTTGAGGTTTTCTTGGTAAAGATACTGGAGTGATTTGCCATTTCCTTCTCCAGATCATTTTACAGATGAGGAAACTGAAGCAAACAGGGTAAAGTGACTTTTCCAGAATCCCACAGAGTTAGTGTCTGAGGCTGGATTCAAATTCATAGAGATGAGTTTTATTGACTTGTCCAGCACTCTGCATTGTGCTACCTGGCTGTTCTACTCTAAAGTGAACAAACCCTTTTCTCATAAGATCCCTCTGAGGTGGGAAATATGGAATAATACAGAATCACATCATTAAGGAATTGAGAGAGACCTCAGAGACTTGTGTGGTCTAATATGAACCTGACATCAAGTCTTCAATATCTTCAAAATACTATGACATCTCCTTGAAAATTTCTTTTGAGGGAGAACTCCTTATATGCCAAGGAAACTTAATCCTTTTCTTGCTGTTTCTAACTGATAGGAAATATTTACCTAAATCAAAGGAGTCTGCTGATCTCAGACTTTTAGCCATTACTTCTAGTTATCTTCTGAGGTCAAACAAAACAAACATAATCCTTTTATGAATGACAGATCTTCAAATACTCAATATTTGAAGACTTTCATCAGTATGATTATCCCCAAATCAGGAGGTTACTAGGAAGAGGAGATATAGAACTTCAGGTTTTGTGAGGTTGTCAAGCAACAAGCATTTATTTTGCACTTACTGTGTGCCAGGCACTCTGAAGAAATGCTGGATTTAAAAAAAGCAAAAACAATGTCCCCACCTTCACATGTTAATGGATGAAACAATATGTAAATAACTGTGTAGTAGAGGACTTATACAAAATAGATGGAAAGTTGTTGTTTGTCTTTTACTCTCAAAGGGGACCATGACATCTAAGAGGTGATTCCATGACATGCAAGCAAATTGGATTTAAGTGAGGAAGGACTGTGCAAAGTCACCTGCCTCATTTTCCCCTCCAGAGCCAGTGGCAAGATATAGATCAAGACAACTAGAGATGTCCCAGAATGCAGTAGAAGACCTTGGCCCTTCTAAGTTAAGATCTTTAACAGGTCTCAGTTTGACTGAGTCAAAGCCTTTCAGTGCAAGATTCACTTGCATATCAAGATGGAAAGTAACCTCAGACAAAGTGGAAGGAAGCAATCGGGTTGCTTGGAAAGGCTACCTGATACTTGAGCAGAAGCTTGAAGGAACCCAAGGGAGCCAAGAAGCAGAGAGGAGGGAGAATATTGTAGAGTTGGAAGCTAGACTATGAAGACCAGTGTTGCTAGATTGTAGTATAAGTGGAAAGGACTTAAGTATGAGAAATCAAAAATGGTCAGGCTGTGAAGGGTTTTAAGAGAGAAAGAGGATTTTGTAGATGATCCTAGAGGCAATAAGGAGCCATAGGTGTTTATTGAGTGGGGCAGGGAGAAGAGACATGGTCAGATGTTTGTGTTGGGATCAGGCTCTATGCCTAGTTACTCTCTCTTTTCATCCACCGAGGCACCTAGATGGCCTAGTGCATGAAATACTGAGCTTGGAATCAAGAACTGAGTTCAAATGCAGCTCCAGATACTTACCAGAAGTATGATTCTGGATGCTTAATTTTTGTTTTCCTCAGTTTCCTCAACTGAAAATAAGGATAGCAGCCCTTTTGTTTATGAGTTATTGTGAGGTTCAAATAATATTTTTAGTGCCTGGCACATAGTAGGCACTACTTGTTCCTTTTTTTTTTCCAGGATATGGCATTACCTCTTAGGCAAGAAGTTATTGAAGGAAATTGTTGTAAAGACTACTATGGGACCGAATTATTGAGTTGACTAGCACTGACTTTTTAGTAAGAGGACCTAAGCTCAAATCTCATCTCTGCTATTCATTTACCTATATAAATTTATAATAGTTACTAACTTCTGTGGACGTTATCTTCTTTTGTCTATTTTGTCCTTTTGTTAATGTTTTTCAGTCTCTGGAGTCATATTTGACTTTTCTTGACCCCATTTGGGGTTTTCTTGGCAAAGATATGGAAATGGTTTGCCATTTCTTTTTCCAGCTCATTTTACAGATGAGGAAGCTCAAGCAAACAGTGGGGATTGACTTGCATAGGCTGACACAGCTAGTAAGTGTCTGAGATCAGATTTGAACTCCGGGAAATGAGTCTTCTGTACTCCTGAGTTATCACTCTATCCATTGTGTCACATAATGCCCCCCATAACTCTGTAAATGAGTTAGATATGGTAATAAAGACAAGTCACCTTATCATAGTACTTCACAATGTGAAAACTGTTTTCCTTACAGCAACCCCTATCAACATTTCATAAGCATTTAGAATCGTAAATCTAAAACTGCAAGGACTCTCAGAGGTTAATGAATCCAATCCCCCATCCCCACCCCTATCCCATTTTATATATAAGAAAGCTGAGATCACCATAGAATGACTAGGTCAAAGTCACACAGGTAGTAAGTTTCAGGAGTAGTGTTTGAACACAGGTCCTCTAGCTCCATCAGTACTCTTTCCTCTATAAACTGTTACCAGAATAAATAATAGCAACAATAGTAGTAATGACAACAATAATATCATTAAATTAAAATCAGAATTGCTTGAGCTGCTTTTTTTTTTGGGGGGGGGGGGGGGGGCAGCTTGGTGATTCAGTGGATAGAGTGCTGAGTCTGCCTGAGACACTACCTGAAAAAGTTACTTAGCCTTTTTTTTTTGCCTCAGCTTTCTTATGTGTAAAATGGGGATAATAATAGCACATACCTCACAAGGTTATGGTGAAAACCAAATGAAATATTTGTAGAAAGCACTTCATATAGTGCCTGATATATAGTAGGTGCTTAATAAATGCTCATTTCCTTCTTTCCTCTTTATTTTTGCCTTAGTATGTTTTTTCCAAAAATGTTTTTCATACAATTTCTACCAGAACTATGAACCACCTTCAGTACAAACAAAAGGTCTCCCTTTTCAATTTAAATGGATTGGATATTGAGATAGATCAAATAAAATTTTATCAAATCAAACATACATTTTATAAAATCCTGGACCTTTCTTAAAACCTATAGATTATATACGTCTTTATCCTAATGGAGAAAGTTCATTGTGTTTAAAGAAAGCCTTCCAAGATTTATACCAGTCCGATTTAAGCTCCTTGCTGCTGTGTTGCAAGCCTGTCTTTTCTGGTGCACTGCAGATTCTTAGCGTGTCTTTCCTGCTTAACCTTTTTGTGCAGCTGTCATAATTCTTGGGCTTCTGAAGTATAGGTCCCTGCATAACTGAAGCACTAAAAGGAAATCATATGCCCAGAGGTACAATTATATTATGCTCATATTGAGTTCTAGTCACTAGATGATAGTAAACTCAGAAGAGTCATTCCTGGCTGGTATGCAGTTAATGATAAACTCCATTAGGTTACATTTGCTATAAGAAGAGTCATTTTAAAAGCCTTGGTAATGACTATAGGACACAACGACATTCAAAGTGCTCAAGATGCCCCCATTTTAAGGAGACAAAAAATTAGCTGAGACCTTTGAAATTTCATAGCAAAAATGCTATGTCAGGTTTCATATTTTATGTTAAGAAAAAAATGGCTATTAATGATCATTAGGAGACATAGCAGTTAAAATATGTAGACATGCTGCCTCCATGATTTAAATTACAAAGAACACTTTGAGTTGCTATGATACTAAAAATTTTAGCACACTCTCTATGGAAAATCAGAACTACTGCATAATCCAAACCAGTCCAAGAAGCAAGTAATAAGTCAGGCACTTTGATGGGAGCTGCGGAAGCAAAGACAAAATGAAAAATAATGCCTGTCTAGAAGGAGCTTTTATTCCAGTGGGGGACACAATGTGTAAAGACGTAAATACATGATAATTTGAGGAGGAAGTAGAAAGTGCTAACAACTTATGGAATCAGGAAAGGCTTCCCATAGGAGATGGCCTTGAAAAAAGGTAGGGATTTTAAAAGACAGAGATCTATAAGAAGATGGTATATTTCAGAAATGAGGAAGGGTTTATGCAAAATCATAGCAATTAGACTGAGAGTTGTACATAATGTATAGTAGAAGGAATTAAAATGATAAATTTTAATTTTATCCTAATGGTAAGAGGAAGTCAGTGAAATAGGAGTGAATAGAAGAGTTAATATAATCAGATGTATGACATTAGGAAGATTATTTTGGCATCTGTACAAAGGTTGAATTAAAAAGAAGAAATACTGGAAGAAAAACTGGAAGAAGTTTTTTTTGTTTGTTTTTGGTTTTTTTTTTAATAGTTGAGGTGGGATATGTTGAAGATCTGATAGTGATTGATGGGTAAGTAGAGAAAAAAGGATAAGTGCAAGATCAGCAATAGATTTGATATGAAGGTTGAGGTTAAAACAGGGATGTATTTGAACCAGCTTTCTAGAATTGATTGATAAATTTTCTGTATGCATTTATGCCTTAGAAATTCACAAATTTTATAAATCTGTTTTTTTTTTTGCCAAATGGTCTATATTTAAGAACATGGTGAAGAAAATGTTAGTAATGAAGATTAAACTAAAAAGTGTATTACCATACTTTTTTCTTACATACATTTTTTTCAGTATATTATTAAATATTTATCAATATATCCTTAGGCAGAGGGAAGGATGAGGATAACACAGAGATTGTGAACCTGGATAACTGAAGACATAGTGATGCCGTCAGCAAGAGGAACTGGATCTTAGAAGAGAGATTTAGACTGAGTATGTAGAGTATGCTTAGAGGTGATAAATAAAATCATGGCAACTAAAAAGATTCCCCAAGGGACAGATTGAAGAAGGGGGTGGGGTGGTGAGAGGGAGAGAGAGAGTGAGGGAAAGACGGAAAGAGAAAGGGAGGGACAGAGGGAGAGAGGGAAAAGAAAGTACAAGACAAAGCCTTGGGAGGTATTCTTGGGTAAGAGAAGAGTCATGGATGATAGATAGTTCAGCAAAAGGAGAATAAAAAAGATTGGTTGAAAGGAAGAGGAAAAAGAGAAGGCAGAAGAAGACAGGGAGAGGGAGAGAGAAATAGAGACAAATAGAGACAGAGAGAGTCAAAGAAAGGAAGAGGAATGTCATGAAAGCTCAGAAAGAAGCAAAGATATAGGGGGATAACTTTAAGGGGATGTCAGGATTAAGTTTTTTTTTTTAAAACAGGAAAGACTAAAACATGTTAAAGTGTATATACTTCATAACAATCACTAATTTAATACTATTGACCTCCATTTGTCTGTTTCCTCAATTGTAAAATGAGGATGAAATGAGATATTTGTGAAGTGCATCGCACAAACTTTAATGTAGTATATAAATAAATGCTAACTATTATTATTAGGTTTTTTGAATTTCTCAATAACTCATGCCTCTCTAAAATCCAAACTGATAAAGTATGCAAATGAGAAGCAAAAGAATGAATAAAAGTGGAAGTAAAGCATGTTTATTTTAATAATCACTATTAATAATCTAAAGAGTAGTACCATTTCTTTTTCTTCAAAGCCTATAAACATACATGCACATGTTCTAGTTTCAAAAAATAGAAAACATATTAGTTAAGATCATATAAGTCAACTTTTTCCTCCTGCTTCTCAGAATAATAAGTATGTGCAATGTAGCACAAGGAGTTAGAACTTCATTTAGCCATCATCTGGATAATCCTGAAGTCACTTCTTTGGTACAGAAAGTGAGAATTTCATCAGTATTTCATCAGGAAAAAAACTCATAGCCAATAAAATTTAAGCTATATTTTCCTTTTAGATTCAAATTTTTTGGCTTGTGACATAAAGTTGAGTGCAATGTCTGAATACCTAAGGAATTATTATTGATTTATCTTAGTTAGGTAGATTTCTGATTTCATCCTAATAATATTCCTTCTGCTAATAAGAAATACTACTTCCTAATTTTTGGATTCTGTTTGTTTATTTGTTTAATATAGAAGAACATGAAATTGAATTGTGGTCTCTTAATTACTTGCATTTATATAATACTTGAATTGTTTGTAAAATCTTTACATGTTTTATTTTAATTTTGTGAGAATCCTATTAGATTCTATAGGTACTATGATTATACCCATTTTTTAATACGGAAAGTAGGCCCAAAGGAACTAATTGCCCTCCTCCTATTCATACAATCGGTAAGAGTTAGAACTAGAATTTAAACTAATGTTTTATGGACTATTCATTCAATACTTCATTCACTACACTGTGCTCACTTTTCCTTTGGCAATGAAATTATGTTCCCTAGATTATTTGCTAAATCTGTTCCTAGACTTTTGCTAAATACTCTGTGGGCTAGATAATCTTTTTGTTACACAAAAATTCAGGAATTGCCTAGGAGAATTGACTTACAATTTGCCTTATATTTCTTCAAGTTAATACCTGAAAGGAAATGTGAACTATTCACAGAAAGTATTATATTAACTAAGCATCTAAACCCCACCCTAAATATTATTTGAACAGGTTGCAGTGGAAATGAAAACAAGGGACAAATGACTAAAGATATAGCCTGAGGGGCAGCTAGGTGGTGCAGTGGATAGAGTACCAGCCCTAAAGTCAGGAGGACCTGAGTTCAAATCTGGTCTCAGACACTTAACATTCCCTAGCTGTGTGATCCTGGGCAAGTCACTTAACCTCAATTGCATCAGTAAAAAAGCAGGGAAAAATAAAAAAGATATAGCCTGAGCCAGCCTTTGGAAGTGAGAGGAATAACTTAGAAAAGGTGTTACAGTAGGTACTGCTCACTCTATGAATACAATAACTTAACTAGTAATAACTGTGAAAGGTGTCTGAGTGTAAAACACAAAGGACTACATGCACAATTAGGCCTCCAGTTATTAGTTTTAGCCTTGCTATACCCTTCTTTTTTTTTCTCTGTTTCCTGGTAATTTAGTCCTATGGGAAACATTTACCAAACATTTCACTGAGCAGTTAACTCTGTGATACCCATCGATTTTAATTGTAATCTTGTAGCTAAAACCCTAGGTAGTGCTATCCAACCATAGGGCATCTTAACACAGGTATGGCAGTGAATCTCATAGCTTAACTAACAATATCTTCTCTCAGATCCTTTCCTTTAGTGTATTTGCTGGCTGGAAGACAGAAAACAAGAAGTACTTAACATAAATATTTTATCTTTTAATTGTGGAAAGGGAATTTAAATTCAGAATGTTGCTAGCAGTTTCATTGTTCAGATATTTATGCAGCTTGAACGAAAAGGGAAATGTTGTTCTTTGTACAAGTCATGAAAAGCCCTGACAGCCCAAGAAGCTCCAGGCAGATCATCCACCAGAGATCACTGATCTTCAGGTCACTGAAGCATTCTCTCCCTTCAGCACAACAAAGCAATTACCAAATTACCAAGCCATTCTTGTCCAGACTTACAAAGAAAGTGCCTTTTGGGGGAAAAAAATGACAAAGTGGATAGCTTTAGCAAAAGCAAGAATTGTGATTGTTTTTATATTTTCTGGAAAACTTGTTTTTCTTACTTGACCACCATGATGTACCATGTGTATACACATACACACAATACATATATATATGCTTGTATATATAATACACATGACATATGCACATGCACACAGACACACACATATAAAACATTTAGGTGGTACAGTAAAGTGCCAGATCTGAAATCACGAAGTCTCATCTTCCTGAGTTCAAATCTCACCTCAGAAGCTTACTAGTGTCATTTCATCTTATTTGTCTCAGTTTCCTCATCTGTAAAAGGAGATGGAGAAGGAAATGTCAAATTGCTCTAGGATTTTTGCCAAGAAAACTCTAAATGGTTTCCTGAAGAATTAGATATCACTAATAATGACTAAACAGCAGTAAGAAGTATATTAAGGTAGAGATATTTGTGTAATACTTATAAATAACACAGTCTGGCATTCAGAAGTTAAATCAGGGTAAAAGATTTCAAAAGTCAATTTTGCTCAGTTTTTGAGAGAGGAGGAGCCATAACAGGATTTGAGATGCTAAAGAAGAAGGAGAAGCAGGGAAGGCTTCACAACTGAGAAGGACATTAAAATTGAAGACCAGAAATTAGGACTTGAGAAAAAGATTAAGAAAATTATTTTAAGCCCTTCATAATCTGGCCTTAGCATTCTTTTCATTTTCATTTCTTTGCATTCCACACACTACAATCAAGCCAAATTGGTTTTCTTATTATTTCCCATATAATCTTCTTGCCTACTTTAGTGCCCTTATGTCCTCCATTCCTGGAATGCACTCTCTCCTTATTTCTGCTTCTTCAAATCATTGTTGTCTTCAAGTCTCATCTCAATCACAATTTTCCATGTGAAGTTGCTGCTGATCACTCTACCATATTAGATAGTTAGAGATATTTCATTGTATATAGATTTGTCTTTCCTATAGAATGTGATCTCCTTTAGGACAAGGACTGTTTCATTTTTGCCTTTATATTCCCAATTCCTAGTACCTGCCAAGCTATTTCAGTCTATGTTTATTGCTTGATTGATTAATTGGGAAAAAGGGAGAAAGAGACTCAACCTGAAGAAAAAGAAGGATTCAAGTAGAAAACAAAAGACAGGCTTAAGCAGAAGGCCTTGAGAATAAGAAAAAGCTGAAAGGTCTAAGAAGGAGGAGAAATCAAGATAAAAGAAAAGTTATTCAAGCTAAAATAAAATAGAAGGAAAAAAAATTAAGGAGAATATCTTTGTTAAGACAAAATAAAAAAGACAAGTTGCTAAGATAAAGTAAGGAATCAATTAAGCAGCATAAAGGAAATTGGTAATGACTCTCAAGATACAAAGAATATTAGTTGATTGCTGTCCTTAATATCAAATAGGGCCAAAATGACATCACTGTGTTAGAATCAAGTTATAATGTGTTTAGAATGCTCTATCACAGGCCAGATACAAGTGGTTCATATGAATATTTGGAATGTATTCTTTAAATTTGCACATCTCACTTTTTTTGAGCTACTTCAATTCTGCTTTGCTCATAGAGCAAAGCACCTTCTCTGATGAGGACATCTCATGTTAGGTGGTTCTGTAACAGTATCTCCCATGTCATGCAATCAATTCAAGAAAACAATTAGTAGTAGACCCCCAAACCCATTTTCTAATAGAAGTTCTAATTGGAGCAGATAAGAATTTTTTTTATTGACTTTCAGAGCATGCTGTTTTTGTTTCTGTTGCAGTCAAGTGGCTATAATTTTTGTTCAAAATTCAGATTGTCCTCCTTTCTAGAAGATAAATTGAATTTAATTCAGTTCAACAAATATTTAAACCTCTCTTTTCTCTAAAATATCAAGGACCATAAGTGCTCCTTTAAAAAATATACAATAGGGTTTTTTGTTTTGTTTTGTTTTTAAACAAATCAAGAACAGCTATATTATGGAGAAAGAAAAGGAAAAGGATCTAAGAAAGCAGAAGGCAACTCTGGGTTAAAATGTTTAACAGGAGGAAAAGAAGCACTACTGAATTCATGAGAATAATAATCCCTAATAATGAAATAATTTATAATTCATAATAAAAATAACATCATTATTATTATTTTAGATAACATTTACATAGCACTGAATATATTCCAAGCACAGTACAAAGGAATGTGCAATTATTACTTCATTTGATCCTCACAAAAATGCTGGGAGGTTAGTTCTATCATTATCTCCATTTTATAGATGAGAAAACTGAGGCAAACAGGTGAAATGACTTACCAAAACTAACACAACTAATAAGTGACTAAGGCTAATTTTGAACCCAGGTATTCCTGACTCCAGGGCCAATGCTCTTTCCACTATGCCATCTAGGTGCTCAGAACTATTAGAACTAAGCAACAAATAGAAGAACAAATAGGACATTTTTCAAATGTCCTATAAGGAAGGAATTCCCAGAGTCATTCCTTCCTCTGGGAATGCATAGATGCTCTTGAGTGAGTTTTATATCATTCAAGAAAAGTTATAGGAAGATAAGGTGAGGAAGGACTGATTTGTCTTCTTTTCTGAGAAAATACAAATACAGCTATTTTTTTGATCTAATAATAATAGAGAAGGCTATCTTTATAAAGTGTACATTCAATGCCTGTTTCTCAACTTGTAAGTTTCTTGAGCACAGAGCTGCTTTGAGCAGGGTGGGATGGCAGGGATGAGGGCAGGCAGGGAGGCAGAGGAAGGAAGAAGTTATATTCTCAGCACCTAGCACAGTCTCTGGGATGTAGTATATGCTTAATGTCTGTTATTGATAAATGAGGTTAATAGAATCCATAGACAGCCATCTCAGAGAAGCCTCAAATATAACATCCCCAGAAAAGTGATTTCCAAGATTCAGAGCTCCCATGTCAAATAAAACTGTTACTAGTATAAAGGAAGATATGGCTTACATTTCAATCAACCTTTCCAACCTTATTATTCATTATTACCCTTCACACATTCTCTGATCTAGTCAAACTTGTCTCCTTATTTTTCTTCACACAAGAGAAACAATTTCTCATTTCCATTTCTTTGCATTGGTTTATCTCATTCAGGAAACACTCTCTCCTCACCTCTGACTGTTAGCATCCTTAACTTTTTTCAAAAAGAACTTAAGCACCACATTCTATGTGAAATCTCTTTTGATCTTCCTCAAGATGCTACTACTTTCCTCAATCCAAATTACCTTGTATTTATATGTATATGAACATATTCACTGATTTTTTTCTCCTGATGTGCTTTCTTGAGAATAAAATAATATTTCATTTTTGTCTTTGTATTCACAGTACTTAGCAAAGTGCCTACAAAATATCAGATGCTAAATAAGTGTTATTAATTGATCTATGCTATAAATGTCCTTTAGAATCACTCCTTATTACCTCATTTGAGGTAATACTTATGGGCTGATGAAGACTAAGAAGAAACCAGTGGATCTGACCTGAATGGACGTCATACATCAACTATATCATTCATAAATGGATATAGTGAAAAGCAAATTAAAATTGCTTTCAACCAAGAATAATTTATAGTAGAAACATTAGAATGTGTCTATAAGGGAAAGAAAATAGACTTTTTATAGAAATGATGTCTTCCAAGGAATGCCTTTGAAAAAGCTAGCCTGACTTTAAAAGGCAAATGCAGTAGTCAAAAGGAATTCAAAAGAAATTTTTAAAAGTTTGAAATTAAAATAACATAATGATAGCTATTTACTTAAGTCCTGAGAGGAGTAGAAGACAGTGATGGATCCCTGAGACCCCCACTCAAGCGCCCCTAACTCAGAGCCCCTCACAATCCTCTGACTTAGTCTTTGTGACATACTCTTACAATATCCTAGGGTTCAAGGATATCCTGTCAGCAGGTAACTTTCTTGTACTCTGTTCCCACATCTGTTGACTATTCCTTTAGTCTCACAACATACTCTGTTCTTGAAGTGGACATAGACCTGCATTCTCATTCCCTATCCAGACCATCTGTCAACCCGTGTGACTACCCTCCAGATCAAATCTTCCTCTGAGTCTAGCCCACTTTTTTGTGTGTCAGTAAAGTCTTGAGACTACAGAAGAATTTCCTTAAATTCTTTCGAATCCTCTCTGAACCTTTTGGAGGGCACAATATTATTATTTTTGGGATTTTTTTAAATTCTACTTTCTCTAAAGTTCAGAGATGGTACAAATATAGATAAGCTGTGGGCTTAGTTGTTCACTTAAAAAGGTAAGAAGATAAAATGTCCTGAGAAAAGAGAGGAGAGAAGTAGTGTAATGATTTATTTCTTGTAATTAAGACCTTTAGGAAAAGATTGGTCCAACTTTTACAGATGGGCATGGGAGTAAGTGGGAAATCTCATGAACTTTATTTTATCTGGTCCATTTTTTAAATACATAAATAAAAATAATATAAATAATATTAACAAATAACAAAATTAGATAAATAGTTAAGTACCCTGGGGCAAGAAGAAGGGTTGGAGGAGACTGGGGTGTAGAAGAACATAGTCTCAAATGAGTAGATAGAGAAGAGTAGAAATATTTTAATATGATTTGAAGGTGGTCATATAAAATTCAATATTAATAGGCATGAATATGAATAGAATGAACTATTACAAAATAGAGAAGGCTTGCAGAATATGCATTAGAAAGTAAAACTGAGTTTTATCTAGTTGGGTGAAAATCCAAATGAAGAGTTTTCCTTTCAACAATATTCTTCTTGTTTATAAGAATGTATTGCCTTTAAAATGGGAGAGAGAAAAAAAAGATATTTGGGGAGACAAATGTCAGTGTATATCCACTAATTTAAATTTTGCAAAAAAAAAAGCATAACAGAAATGCTAGCAATAAAAAAGTCAAAAATTATTGAGAGAAAAGAAATTTGAGAAAGAAATAAAAAATATTGTCCGTGATTTCTGATGCCTATAGAAAAAAATACATAAAATATGGGTAGCAAGCAAATTGAGTTAGAAATCCTTATATGAAGACCATTCTCACTTTTTTTGGATGATACCTTAGAAGATCTTACCTTAGAAGAGTCAACTAAAAGAATAAAGGGTGTTAAGCCTGGAGGAGAGAAGAACACAATAGCAGTGTTCCTTTATAAGAAGGACTCTCATATAGAAGGATTATTCTGCTTGGTCCCAGAAAGCAGGACAAGGATTCATAGGAGGACACCAGAAAGAGGTAAATTTAACTTTGGCCTAAGGAAAAGCTTCAAAACAAATGCTGTTACTTCAAAAGGGCTGCCTTGGAAGGTACTAGACTCCTACTAACTCTATATCTATCTTATAGCTGAGTATGGATATCAATTTATTTTGTGTTGTAGGAAGTTTTGAAAGCCATAGCCCTTGTTTACTCAGTAACCCATAGTTCCCAGATCTGCTCGTTGGGGAAAGGCTACATTGAGGCTGCAGCTTTTTGCATTACCTGCTCTTTGTCACACACTCCTACCTGTGACACTTGTGACCCAGCTTACAAGCAAGTACTTGGGGAGGAACAAAGCCAGCACCCAACCCCTTTTGTTGGCATTGAACTATCTTTATCTCTTTAAGAAAGTTTGGTCCCACATTGAAGTCATTCACTTATCTCCAGTGACTAGCTGGTTAACTCTTTGCTTGTTGCCTTACTAGTGATAAGCATTTAATCCTCTTTGTTTTGAGTTTTGCCTAATTAATCTGGGGGAAAGTCCAAAAGAAGAATTTTTCTTTCAACAAGAGCATTCTTTTTTTCCGAGGGAGGGGAGATTTCATTAATCTTTACAACCTCAAAATTCCTTTCTCAATCTAAGATTCTGTGCTTTTGGAATTCTCCAATATAGGAAAGCAAAAAGGAAACAAACAAACAAACAAAAAAACCCAGGAAATGCCAAGACTTCAAGGGAGAAGTCAGGAGGGGAGCTAGTGAAAGAAATAAAAATTGTTCCAAGACTGGAGAGAGGACTGAGAATGTAGTTTCAAATGGCTAATGAGGACTAAGAACAGATCAGTGGGTCTGATCTGTAGCAGGTCATTAATGACTTTTAAGAGAGCAATTGGGGGCAGCTAGGTGGCGCAGTGGTTAGAGCACCAGCCCTGAAGTCAGGAGGACCTGAGTTCAAATCTGGTCTCAGACACCTCCTAGCTGTGTGACCCTGGGCAAGTCACTTAACCCCAATTGCCTCAGCAAAAAGCAAAAAAAAAAAAAAAAAAGAGAGAGAGAGAGAGCAATTGAAGAGATTGCCCAATATTAGTAGAGCCTGAGGGGGCAAAAGGGTGGTACATACAGTAAATCCTATTTACGTATCCTGGCTCAGTAAATTGAAATTATATATGAAGATAGGATACACATGAAAAACTTTATTAGCTTGATTTAGTATCCAAGATGCACTGACAAGCCTATGTACTTAATATACTCTCTAACCTTAAAACCTCATTATTGTATTATTATATAATTGTTTATTAGAACCTTCTAAGACTATTCCTATGGCTAAGGAAGATAAGACACTGGGCAAGAGTGAGCAGGAAGAATGCAGGGGTTTTTTTGTTATTATGCCAGGCTTTACTTTTATCCTATGGGAAAAGAATGACAGGCTGTGCTTGAAGTGGTGGGTTGCTTGTCACTGTTAGAAATACACTTTTGACACTGAAAATCAGATATGGAGGAAAATTTATTAAAGAAAAATCTTAAAGAATCATCTTAACATTTCTGGACAAAAGCAGGCCCCACTCCTCTTTGTAAAGAGGGTCCCCTGAGCACAGAAGTGGGAGAATCTTTCTTCTTGCTACTGTGGCTCAACCCTTCCCTTCAGAAACCAGATTGGTCCATTTCTTTGGGGTCACAATCTTTCTGATATGCCCATTAAATGCCCCCCCATCCTCATCATATATCCCATGTTCAAAAATGGCGGGAAACTCTTCCTATGGGCATGTGTTGTTTAATATTCATTTAGTCTATTAAGCAAGTACAGTAGTGATTTGGTCAAGTCCTGTCATTGACCCCAACTAGTTTGGGTTGGATGGGCTATTATCTTAAGTTTGTAGTTTTCTCAAAAGCACAAGACTATTTCTGCTTGATTAAATCTACTTTTGCCTTCCTAGCTGCATCCCCTTCCCCTCCTCCCCATTCCTTGTTTGCTCAAGGCTTCTATTGATCACTTAATTGTTCTGTGAATACTAATCTTCCTTGATCTCTCAACATTCTGAAAACCTCTTGGTCAGTGGTACCCACTATCCCACACTACCTCAAAGTTTGCAGCACTGTGGAAACCCAACTTATCAGCATTTCTCACATCGCCTTAAGTATACAATAACAGTTCTGAAGTTTAGGCACTACATTCAAAAGAGCTCATTCTCTCATTATTCTGTATATAATGTGATGTTGAAATTATGTACTGCTTTTTAAAAAAAAGAGCAGAAATGTTGTTTGTCAGATAACTATATCCACATCTGTTTAATATTCTCCATCAGACACAAAAAGGAGGAGATACAGCTGAGAAATGCTTTTCTCATCCTTTTTTTCAGATATCAATTAATTTGTAATCAACTTCTGATTCAATTAATTTTGTAGATGATAGAATTTATAGTTTGAAGGAACCTTAAAGATTTCTTCTAATTTAACCCTTTCATTTTATAAATGAGGATCCTGAACCTCAAAATAGTGAAGTGACTTCCTCTGGCTCACATAATAAATTAGCTGAAGGGCCAATTATGGGGTTACCCACTAAAATGTTGAGGTATGGGAGTAAAACCCAAAAGTAAATTGGCATCCAGGCCAATTTCACGAGTTGTCTCAAAAGAAATTGTAGGCTTACACATTCTATTTTATTATGCTGCTAAGAGTGGGCTAAATCCATATAGGTTTTTTTATTAAGGAAAGGGGTTTTAGCAATTAGCAAGGGGGAAGACAAGTTTCCTGAAAAAAGGAGTTTAGCTATGACAAGGAATATGCCTACAAGGAGTATTGACTAACAGGCTAAATTCATAGAGAAGTTTTGCAAGGATTTACAGTATGAGCAGATCTTTTTATAGGGAAAATATAACCTTAGAGATTTGACATCATAACTTGGCATTTTCACTGTAGATAACAAAGATAGAGTTTCTCAAAACCTCCATTTGAGATGAGACTCAAATCAAAAGTCCACTTGAACAAAAGGCCTACTTAAAAACAGGAATAGCCCATTTAAGGCTGAGTTGATCAGATTAGTGCTCCTTGCTCGCCTCTGAGAGTATTATAATCCTATCAGTGCTTCAGGCTTTCTCTGCTAATGTGTACCAGGGTACCCAGGACCTCATCATTACATCTCTAGATTTAATTTTCTATCATACCACAAACACTTCAAATTATAATCACTGGTCCAAATGTGTATTGTAGAGACTAATCTAACATTTTATTTGGGGATTTGTCTGTGATAAATTTGTTTGAAAGGAATGTCATTTACAAATTTACATTACATAGCATGCAGTTGGCACTCAATACGTGTCAATTAACTACCTAGTCATTTTTAGACTATATTCAAAACTGAGCAGAATTTGTTTTCTTCCAATATTACATCCCAAATTACATTTCTTTTTCTCTTCTTTTGGACCTTAACAGGGACAGCTTCTTTAACTGCTTTGGACACTTAAAACCTGCTTCTAGAAACAGGAAACAGAATAAATTTTATCTGACCATAGCCTCCATCATCATTTACTCCTGTAATTCTCTTGTCCATGAGACATACTGGAACAACATGGGCTGAGAGAGATTATTATTAATAGCCACTGATTTGGGAAAATCCAGAGTTCCCCACTTTTTTTTCTAAATTCCTGATTTCCAAAGTTCAGTCTCTTGAAGATTGAACTAACTTTCTTGTTCAGACCCCATCAGAGTGACACCGTTGTGCTCTTGAGTAGAGATTATCTTTGAATAGATTGTCCAAGGCTGCTGGTAATTTAGAAGCAAATGAAATAATCAGAGTTCATTTTAATGGGTTCAGCCTCTCATAATATCCACTCTCATTAATTGTTAACCAATCAAAGTTGATTGCCACCCTTGGAAACTCCCCTCTTCTAATGGGCATATAAGCAGTGAGCCTGGCACCATGATTGCCTTTTGGTCTGAGAGAGATTGCCAAAGGAGCATCCTTTTTCTAAACTTTTGGCATTATTAATAAAATCATTAATTTACCCATAAATTATGTCTCGAAAACTTTTTAATCACCATATGGTCAAGACTCTCCTGGCTCCTGATCTCCATGACTATTACTCCAAGAGCAGGTCCAGGACTCTGAGCATCTCCACTGGACCTCTCTTCCAAGTTTCAATCAGCCTACACTTACTTTAGCTACTCTTATAATATTCTCTCATGAGTATATATGATTTGGTTCCACTTAAGACACACATGCCCCTTCTCAATATCAGGATCCCCTAAATAGAAATTAGAGTTTGAAGGAACATTAAAGATTTCTTCTAATTCAACCCCTTCATTTTATAGATGAGGATCCTGAACCTCAAAATAGTGAAGTGACTTCTTCTGACTCATATAATAAATTAGCTAAAGGGCCAATTATGGGGTTACCCACTAAAATGTTGAGGTATGGGAGTAAAACCCAAAAGTTTTACTCTTTAACTATGGACAGGAGCACCTATCTATACTGAGTAAAAACTATTCTTTCATCCTTCTCTAAATTCTATACCCAATACACCATTATACTGACACCCTGCTTCTCTCTCGTCTTTTGCAGCCTTATTTCTGATCCTCCAGCATATAAATGGCAAAATGGATATTGTTGGACTTAGAGTAAGAAAGCAACCCAGATTTGAATTTTGTCTCACATGTCTCATCTTTGGCAAGTTCCTCAATCTCCCTCAACTTTAGTTTTTCCATCTGAAAAAAGGAAATAATATTAGTACCTCAAAGAGTTGTAAAGATCAGATGAGATATGTAAACTCAGAAGTGCTACATTAATCCTAGCTACTAGTATTCCTTTTGTAATACTAGAGAAACTGAGGCAAGACAGAGATTGGTTTTTAATCTTTTAATGTGGAGAATTTAGGCTAGCCCACCAGGGTGGGACTCTTGTCCAAAGCATTTCAACCCCGAGGTGTACTGAGGCAGGGAACTTAAATAGGGATTTACCTAACTAGGGTTTGCAAACAGAATATATAACCTGAGTATACAATTTTATAGGGGAAGGGCAGATAAGGGAGCAAGGATAATGGGTAGGCTGACAAGTCATAATTCTAGGAAAGGGTCATAACTTAATCCTGATTGGATAGGGGTTAAGATAAGAAGGTAGAGGGCCTGAGACAGCAAGGTGAGGAGTTATACTCAAATAGAAGGGGGATTATCCTATCAAGGATCAAGGTAATGCACCTAGATTTTATGACACAATGGTATGTAAAGGTGATTGGAATTGCAAGGTTTTTACTGACTCAGTTTTCCCAGTCCCTAATGGCAGGGAAGGGGAGGTGTCCATAATTTGGTTTTTGAATTTGAATTATAATTTGAATCAGAGTCCAACACTTTCTGATAATCGTACTTATCAGTTCAGTATCAGGTCAGATTTATTTCTCTCCTCAAGCAACAACAATTTCTCTCCTCCATCAGGCAGCACAGAGTTATTTGTCTACTATCTGTCCTGTACATACAAGTTTTTCCATGTTATTGGGACATCCAATCATTGACCTGAATGGTAAAGAAAAAGCACATGCCCCTTAACTTGGATTGCAGCCTTTCATAAAAACATATAAAAACATGTTTTTATGAAATCCATTCTTAATCTGGTTTACTATCAGGAACAGGGAGAGTCATGGGTTTATACTACCAAATCTACTCTAGAGATTTAGAGTATTAGAGAGTAGGTATAAAACAACTCAAGGGTTATTCAGAGGGGAATTGGAACAGGAGCAACAAGAATTAAGGAATTAGAAATTTGGTGACTTTTTCTTTGCCCCCCAGCCTATTATCTACTATCAGATAGTAAAAGTTTTCTGTAACCATTCATTTGAATATATGATACACATTCTAGGTTGGGTCCTATGAAACAACTCCAGTTGATATACTTTAAATATATGTGACTGATAAAAGGAGATAGAGTAAAAATATCAAGCTAAGGATTATCATTGTATTGATTAGTTATAAACACAATTAAAAATCAATATAATGAAGCATATTTAAAGCTTATCAGCTTTTTAAATAACAGATTTTTCTTTTCCATTTAAAGATAAAAATCTTTCAAGTATAATATTCCTCATTGGATGATAATATCAAATATATACAAGTATGTATTTGTACCGTATATTTTAAACAGAAACTGGCCTACAGCTACATTTACTGGCATTTTTTTTAACATAGAAAATATGGAAAATTGAAAGTATCTACTATTTCTTCTTGTTTGCCAATTCTCTGTTATCATCTTATTTAAATGCCTTATATATGTAATAAGCTTCCTAAAACTTCATAAATATTTTAAGCACCAATACAAAATATCTCTAATAAATACATTTGAGGAAATTGGGCAAAAGAGAAGGCAATAATTTAGAGGTTGCCCCGCAGATCAGTCATAAATCAACTCGATGGATCATCATTGATGTTGAGTGTTTAGCACTATTGTGCATTTGTTGACTTTAAGAGAGAGCAGAATTAAATAATGCAATTTAAAAAATCCTGTATCCTAGCATTTGAGGTAAATTTCAAAATCTAAAAATAAACTAAAATCAGGAGGATTTTTATTTATTTGTTAGTTTTATTTGCTTTCTCTGTTGGGGGAAGGGGAGAGAAACAGAACCTCAAGATAATTTCTGTTTGTAAGCCCAAGGTAATATTTTTAGCATTTTATGTAACAAATTCTATCCTTGTTTACTCATTTTTATTATCTAGAGGATTGGGGTTTTGTTTATTTTTGTATATTGTTTCTCAAAAACAGCCAGATCAGTAAGTACCAAAGCTGTTGTTTTTAATTGAATAGCTTTTCACAGGTGCTGCATTTCAAAGCTAATGTTTCTTATTTAAATATGTAAAGTCCTTTTAGAGAACAGTTGAATTATCAAAGAAAAATAATTATGTTGAAGGATTTTTTATGAAATGTTTGATTGAATTTTAATCATTTAAGTATTAGTAATCCATACAGGATAAATATGGAAACTATCAACTGAATACTTTATTTGGAAGAATAAGAGTAGCTAACACTTACAAAATACTTTATAACTTATAAAGTATTTTATCTGATATCTGAGAATATAACTTTCAAAAATCTTAATTTGCATGTATACTGCATTAGTAGAGGAAATTATTACACAATTGACATCAGTCAGATTTTTTAAAAAGATGATATATGTGTGTATGTATATATAATAGTATTTATATAGTATTTTAAGACATAAAGCATTGTACAAATATTCTCATTTTATCCTCACAATAACATTTAAAGGTAGATACTATTATTAGAGATTTTACAGATAAGAAAACTGAGGCAGACAAAAGTCAAGTGATTTGGTCAGGGTTATATATAGGATATGTAGGAAGTGTCCAAAGCTGTATTTGTACTCCAATTTTCCTGATTTCAAGTACAGTCTTATATTCACTGTGCCAGTTAGCTCTGTGTGTGTGTGTGCAACCAGCAGATAATTCACTAAGGCAAAGTTTAAATGTGTGTGAGTTTAGAATGTGGGCAGAGTAGATTATTCCCAGATCACACCTTTTTCCTCCCATTGAACATCTCAAGATATAAGACTTTCCCTACTCTGCTCCCCTTGCTTCAGAGGCTGATGTTTCCTTGAGGCATCCATCTTCGAAATCACACCTTATTTCAGTCAACAATGACTCCCTTAACCTAACAGGAGGATGATCCCAAATGATATGACTTTCTGCTATCTAGTTATTTACAAAAGTTTTTAATAAATATCAAAATAATGAAAATCTTTCACAATTAAACTCTAATCTTTCTAATGAAGCCCTAGTTTTTTGTTTTGTTTTGTTTTGTTTTGTTTTTTCCTCTCTTTGAACACCTGATGCTGTTTGAAGCAGGGTTATTAACTGGCATCCTCTATTGTACAATTGCAATACAAAGAAAACTGAGGCAAGTAGAGACTGGTTTAATTTTATAATGGAGAAGTTAATAAGCTAACTGACTGAATGGAACTGTCATCCAAAGCACTCAGTCCAAAGGAACTGAAGCACAAAGCTTATATAGGATAGTGACTAGTAGAATAAGCAGGTAATAACAGAAGCAAAAAGAATGCAGTTAGGTAATTTCCTTATTTATCATCAGGCAGCTGTTATACATGAAAAATAGGTTTTTCACAGTCTAAAGCAATAACAGGATGCATATAATGGTAGGGATGGGCTAAAGAGACCTTCCAGGGTCAATATTTTTGGAGAACAATAACTGATTTTATCTGTAGAAGCACCTTACCAGTGTGATGCCCAAGTAGGCAGAAGAACAGAAATAGGCAAGGTCACTCTATGGTCATGCTTGTCACTTTGATCTAGTGGTGAGGTGGCTAAATTCAGGTTCTCATAAGAAACTTGTGGGGTTCTTTCTGGTTCAACACAATTACTCCTTGCACCATTGTTATATGGATATGTATCATAAAGAAGTCAGAGCAGTCTTATATTTTATAGGAAACAAAATAGAGAGATAGAAAATAGGTTAGAGATATAAAAGAAGTCATATAGAAAAGATATAAAGGAAGTCATATAGAAAGTGCCGGCCAATTACAAGCATAGAGATCAGGGGGAAAAGAGGTTAAACCTTCTTCTTCCTTTGGCTGATCTCCAAGAATGCCAACAACCAGCTCCATAAATCCATTTTCTTCACAGTTTTCTTCTCCTAAAATTTGTTTTGTTTGATTGCTTGTTGTTTTGCTTGATATTAGGCAGAGATACAAGCTGGGTAAAGAACTCTAAGTACATCAACAACCTCCCTCCACATCACCACCACTTTAGTATTCATCTCCATTCACACACACACACACAGTACCAATGTATTGCTCAGTTAAAAATTGTTCAGTGTTATAGAAGTTGTTCCTCTGCTCAGAGCTCAAGAGTCTCCCTCTTCAGATGAAAAGAATCTTCTGTAGTCTAAGTATACTCCTCTCATTTGGTCTTCACCACAAAAGCCAAAAACACTACAAAACAAAAATACCAAAAAAAAAAAAAAAGCAAAAAAAAACAAATCCTTATAATAGGTACTACAGATGTCATCACCATCCCTATTTTACAGAAAATAAAATTATTAATTAACTTAACTTGCCCAAGGTTACTTATAACTAGTAAAAATAGAATATAATCCTTTGTCTATTTTATCTGTAATGTCAGTATTCTTTCCACTTTACCACTTTGACTCATTCCCAAATACTGTACACACACACACACACACACACACACACACACACACACACACACACA
>JAJPUD010001188.1:0-76897 GCA_023553655.1 Myrmecobius fasciatus | reverse complement strand
ACACACACACACACACACACACACACACACACACACACACACACACACAATTTCCTTCCTTCAAAAGACAAGCACCCACCAATGAGGATCTGCTTTAAGGAATCACAAAAAATCTTTTATCAGTTCTTATTCTTTTAACATTTTGATTATTATATTTCAGTGAATTGGTTTCCACTGCAATGCTATATATTTCATTTTATGTCTTTAAAATAATTATTCTCAGAAGGGATTCATAGGCTTTACCAGACTGCCAGACGCTTTCATAACACACAAAAAAGATTAAGAATCTCTCATTCATATATAGTGTTTCAAAAATCTAAGAACAGCATTAAACTTTAATAATGCCAGAAGCTTAAATGCCACAAACTTACTAAAAACAAATTCTAATAGGCTAGTTATGTAAAATGTTTAAGTATTGGTGTATCTTATTAACATACACTATAACAACTGTTTTGCACTATATACTGTTCTAGTATATTTTTGAACTTTGAAAAAATTCTTATCAGCTGTTTGTTCAATAACTGAAAGGATTGCATTGATAATCCTATTTTATGGTTTTCCAAAGAATGAGGTTTTGATAAACCTACACAGAAATATGACCACAGAAGAAAAAGGCTAATGGAGAAAGATAAGATCATCAAAATTATAAAGGCCTTGACTGATCCATTGATCTAGAAATTCTCACATATTAAATGAAAAATAAGAGGTTGCACCATCTTGTTAAAACTAAAATTAAAAAATTTGTTATTCAAAAACTAAATCATAAAAGAAATTTGAATAATTAAACTTTTAAATTATTTCTTACATTTGAGACATTTATATTTTTGAAGGTATTAAACTTTAAAACTGTACCAAGTATTTTGGATCTGTGTGTGTGTGTGTTTGTATACATATATACACACATATATGTATATAGATATATCAAAACATTTTATATTATATATGTAAATTTAAATATATGTATTCATTATATATTATTATTGAAATGAATCTTTCTATTCCCATTGATCATTATATGATCATGGCATACCTTAACTCAAGCCTTTCAAGTTAGGGTATCCTGGCTTATTATCAAGTGGTTATATTATCTTTCCATATTAAGATCTGAACCTTACCAAAAAGTCACTTTTCTTTTTAAATGGCTTGAGCGATTAAAGTATGTGTTAGAACAAACAAACAAACAACAACAACAACAAAAAAAAACCCCAACAACTTTTCCTTGAAAAACTTTGGTTCTGTTGTGTGTGAGTTGTGTGACCAAAGTAATTGTCTATTACTACTTTGTAAAGATTGTGTAGTAGTCAGTCTGAATTTGAATCCTTGCTTTATGATTTTGAATATGTTTGGTTACTGTGTGTTTCCTCTTCTGTAAAATGAAACAATTAGGCAAGGGGATTATGATTAATTATCCAAAAATGCTTTTCAACACAATAATATCTTCAATAAATGTCAAATTCCAACTTTTAAAAGCCCTCAATTTTTTTTAGAGCCCAACACTTTGGATCAAATAGTTTCTGATTCCTAGCCTTTTTATTAAATTAAATCAAACTTGAGAACATTCCCCAAATTACAAAATCCAAAGAGTTATTTAATGTTTCCTAATAGTGTGACCCTGGGCAAGTCATTTAATCCCAAACCCCTCACTTAAAGAATTGTCAAAGAATACAATAGGATGAATTTTATGCTCTGTCTTGGCTAGGATCTCAAGTGTTCTGTGTTTTTTCTAGGATGTTTAATTTATTAATCTATCATGATTATTTTTCTAGGAGGGGGGGGGAGTTGGCAGAGAAACAATCCACACACATATATATATATATGGAGTTCTCTGTAAAACTGGAGGACTGGGAAAGAAAGGGAGCAAGTATTGAGATCCAAAGACTGAGTCATGGCTGTGGAATATTTCTGACTCCTTTCTTTGCCTTGCAGGAATGTTAGTTCTGCTGGAGAGGAAGCCCGCAGAAGAATGAGGGAATGTGATGGACTTACAGATGCATTGCTTTATGTGATTCAGTCTGCTCTTGGGAGCAGTGAAATTGATAGCAAGGTTTGTTGGGTTTGCCTTGGGAGGGATAAAAGTGAGAAAGTATTACTGCTGGGGAAAAGAAAGTAAGCCAGAATACTTTGTTTATTGTTTTGTTTTGAAATATCAAAGGGTTTTCTTTTTCTTTTTAAATGGAAACTACTTTTGGTACTAATAGGTTTAGAAAATAATCTTCAAAACCCTCACTTTAAAAAGAGATCTCTTTAATGGAAAGTGATTGTGTAGTATCCAGCTAGAATGAAATGGATCGTTCCAAGTTCCCTTATTGTTTTAAAAACTAGAGAACTTGAAATTAAATTTTTTTAGCTACTCATTGCACAGCATGCAGTCTTTCTTATTTCCTTAAGGAAAAAAAACCAGACTCCAGCTTATAAAAAAAGTTCAGTGATCTTCAAAAAACTAAGATAAATACTAATCCCTTGTGCTTATGTGCAACATTTGTTGTCATTTGTGTCAAGGAGTTCTATCTGAACCACATGTGGTCTAAAAAATAGTTGTAAATTAATCATGTAGCTCTTAACAGGAAAAAAAATACAGCAAATGTCTACTTTAATGTTATGGGTTTAACTTAAGTATTTTTCTGAATATTCTTATCCAAATTATTTTATTTTATCTTCATTAATTCAGTGCTGAATAGCTCTCTTTAAAAAGTCGTGACTTTATAATGTCAATCATTGTCATAAAATGAATGTCAGTTATACAGTCCATAATCATATCAGAGCATTGGCCATTCTGCTGCAAAGGAGCATAATAAGCAATGTCACTAGCCCTTTCATATGTCCTGCTATGAATTAGTTATTAAGGAGTAAAAAATTAACATAGCTACCTCATATTATATTCAGTGTTACCTTATTGTGCTCTCCTTCTATACTCCTAAGAACAGATTTTCTCAAGTTATGACTTAGATATGACTCATTGGGCAGCTAAATGGCTTAGTGAATAGAATGCTAGGCCTGAATTCAGGAACACTCAATCTTTCTGAGTTCAAATCTAACCTCATACACTTATTAGCTGTGTGACCCTTGCCTAAGTTCCTCATCTGTGTGACCTTTACCTAAATTGCTCATCTGTAAAATGAACTGGAAATGGAAATGGCAAATCACTCCAGTATTTTTGCAAAGAAAATCCCAAATGGAGACATGAAGAATTGGACCAAAAAATGACTCAACAAAATGACTACTGTAAGTGTTTCTCAATTTTACTGGTTTAAGGCACCTGATGTGATTACATAAATTAACTAATTATTACCATTTAAAAAAAAAGACTCAATAATGAGATGAGCATTACAATATTTCTTTGAATTCTTTAGTATACATCAAAACCAGCAGAGAACCAAAGCCATATATAATCTGTGGCCTTTAATAGCACTATTAGACTTTCTAATGTAATTGATGGGTAATTTGATTTTTTTTAAGTGACCAGCTAGGGCAATGTGAATAATTGCAGGTGTCTGGCAAACCAATAGGCATATCATTAAGTGTAACAACAACAAAAAGATTCCCTGAGGCTTATCTCCCTGAAGTTGCACTCTTGAGACTATTAACAATTATATCAAGAAGTAGAAGGCTAAGGCTTTGATACACTGAACACTTTATAGAATGCTTGACAAAAGTTGAAACAGTATGATAAGATGCTATATAGTCCTTTCCATTAACCATACCCCCATATTACATTTGCCAGTCTAGAAAATGATTCTAACTTTTAAGCTCTGAAAACTATTGGGTCAAGGAAAATATCAATTAACTTTCTCTTGAAGATCAGTGAAGGTCTGTTTCAGATAATGAATAAGAGCCTAGATTCTATGCAAGCACATCAACTGTGCTGTGTAATTGGGACAATTTGTTAGATGAGTAACATATGGTAAGATGCTTTATAGACAGCTTCCAAATTAGCCTCTCCTAATGGAAAGTAAGGAGTAAAAATGACCCTGGTGACCAAGAAGAACTGATAAAAAACTCACTTACTTGGAATGCATGTCAAAGACAAAACTACCAGCTGGATCCTCCTTCTGTTTGTCTCCCTTGGAGGGGTAGAAGGATGGAAGTTGCCTCTTTTTACCTCTTTTGAGAAAAGCTCCTGACTCAAATTTTTGTTTAACAAACTCCAAGCTAAAAAATTGAATGAGAATAGAAAGACTGCCAGCCAAAACAGCAGCCCTCCTCTCTCTCTGCACTGAAACACACAATTGTGCAAAAGGGTAAGTGCACACACACATATACATACATATCCCTCCTACCTACCTACCCACCTCCCCCACTCACTGCTGGGTACTGGCTCCCAAACAGCAGTTAACTTCTAAGGGGTTGCAAATAAAACACCTTATAGTGTTAGTCTATCAGTTTGAACTGTCAGATAGCTTGGTTTATCAGCCACTTGTTTAATTAGTACTTGAATTAAGCTCATTTCTAATTGATTGATATCTGAAGAAGTAGATTACAGGACAATCTAGATGAAGGAAAAGAAAAAGAAGATGGAAAATCCCCCTCAAGTCTTTGGTATTAGAAACAAGAGTTTCATAGACTGAGTCAGGCAGTTAAAATTTGTGTGATAAACTTTTGCCAATGGTTTTTCCCAATTTTTTTTTCAAGTGTGCTCCTATGTTTACTTATTTTCATGCTGTTTCTTTTCTTTTCTTTCTTTCTTTCTTTTTTTTTTTTTTTTTTTTGCTGAGGCAATTGGGGTTGTGACTTGCCCAGGGTCACATAGCTAGGAAGTGTTAAGTATTTGGGACCAGATTTGAACTCGGGTCCTCTTGACTTCAGGCCAGGTGCTCTATCCACTGTGCTAACTAGCTGCCCCATGCTGTTTCTTCTTATGATGAGAAGGTGCATGAAATAGAAAAGCTGGTTGATGAAAATAAGATTTAGGACATTAGTAAATGGCAAGATTTCTAAAACCTTCTAGGATATTGTCTACTATTTTAGGAGGCTTCAGAAATCAACTCAGAAAATACTCCTTCCTTGTTGATTTTCAAATAACCTATAATTATTTTTTATTAAAGCTTATTATTTGCAAAACATATGTATGGGTAATTTTTCAACATTGACCCTTGCAAAGCTTTCCATTACAACTTTCCCCCTCCAGTCCCCACCCCTCCCCAGATGGCAGGAAGTCTACTACATGTTAATGATGTTAAAATACTTGACAAATCGAATATGTGTATACATATTTTTACAGTTATCTTGCTGTGCAAGAAAAGTCAGATCTACAAGAAAAAAATCTGAGAAGGGAAACATAATGTAAGCATACATCAATAGAGAGCATGAAAATGTTATGTTGTAGTCCACATTCTTATCCCTCTCTCTGGGTGTATATGGCTTTCTTCACTGAACAACTGGAACTGAAATAATCCATAATTAAATGAAAGAAATATGTATTCTTTATGAGACTTATTTCTCACATTACTAAGGGAAAAATCAGAATATGATTATAGTTGTCCTTATATTATATGCATATCTTAATCCTTTGAACTACCTTTTAGAAAGAAACTTAGGAAACTTTTGTCTTCTTTAATTGTGTCTAGCCTCAAAACCTTTACGTACATTTTTTTTAACCAATCCAGATTTCGTATAGTTGATACTATATGTCAACATATAGTTTATGACAGACTTTTATTAATTGCCCACTGTCCCCTTTAGCACTGGCTAACATCAGCTTTGATCGTGTTCTTTTTTTTTATTGAAATTCTAATTACAACCACTTTGAAAGGGAAGATCAGTTTGTTGAAGGATGAAAAAACTGGAAAATTTGTAGATCAAAGACTTGCAGGGGGAGACATCTTAGAAATAAAAAACCAAATTTGATTATTGACCAAGGATGTTCTTCTAATGGAGTTTTTATTTTAGAATGATAGCCAAGTATTTTTATATGGTATTTTATACTTTTTAAAACCAATGACTTCTCAATAGTTTACTCCCTACCCTACCCCACACTGAGATACTAAGTTGCCCAGGATCACATTTGTCACGTGTATTTGTCACAAAGGGAAACCTTGTACATAGATCTTATTGGATTTGAAGCTACATCTTCCTCTATACCATGCCATACTGCTTCTCAGCCTAAGGTATCTAATGATAAATGTGCATATGATAATTTCATGCAAGAAAGTAATCAGATATAAAGCCTAAAGAGCAAGAAAGAGGGCTGTTATAATTGTCATTTTTTCTCCCTTTTGTTTTCTTTTTGTTTGTTTTGGGTTCTTTAGACCGTTGAAAACTGTGTGTGCATTTTGAGGAACCTCTCCTATCGACTTGCAGCAGAAACATCTCAGGGACAGCAGATGGGAACCGATGAGCTTGATGGATTACTATGTGGTGATGCCAATGGCAAGGATGCTGAGAGCTCTGGGTGTTGGGGCAAGAAGAAGAAGAAAAAGAAATCCCAAGATCAGGTGATTCAAATTACTTGCAGCTGCATGTAATTATCAGTTTCAGAACTACAGTACTATCATTTAATGTGTGTATGTATAACATATATATTATATGCATATATTATACATACACAGACATTCTTATATACGCTAGAGGATTTTATGGAAAAATCCTATATGTACTACAAGATTTTACACGTTCAAAATGATTTTAAAATATTGCCAATCTATATTTCTTGTAAGAATTACACAAATAATACATTGGAACCTAAGAGTTTCTTAAACTCTTTATATCATAGTGCTTCCGTCTCTCACAGGTTGGTCCCATCCTAGATCTGACCATCACTAGAAATTGCTCAAGCTCCATAATCCTGAACTTTCTATTTTTCTCTTTGACAACAATCTCATGTTGTTGCATTTCTCCTATATCTTCATTCTTGAATCTTCCCTTTGACCTCTTTGGGACATCTAGTCCCAGTACATCTTCCTTGCTGTTTTTATTGATGCAGCTTTGGTGATGGATGAAACATTGAACTAAGATTTAGAAGACTTAAATGTTCACCCTCCCTCAGATATTCTTTGTATGCCCTAAGCAAGTCCCTTAGTCTCTTTCTTTCCCAATTTCCTTATCTTTAAATGATTGTATTTATATTATTATATAATATTTAGGTTATTATTGAATAATAGCACTACTTTACTGGTGCTGTCATGAAGGTCAAATGAGATACCAAGTGTAAAGTATTTCTCAAACCTTAAAGTGCTATATAAATGCTAACTATTCTTACTACTGTTGTTTTTATTTTCTTATCCTTATTGTTTGTTTTTCTTCCAATGACAGTCTACTCCAGGATTCTTAATCAGTTTGTTTCTCTTACCCCTTTGGCAGTCTGATGAGGTCTAAGGCACCTTTTCTGAATAACATTATAAAATACATTGGATTGAAAATGGCTTCATATTGAAATACAACTATCCCAATATTTAAAAATTAAGATCCTAATCCCCAGGTAGAAAATTCCTAATCTAGAACTTTTGGCTAGTCCCTAAAAAGAAGTACTCAATAAATATTTCCTAATTGGTTGAACTGGCCACACATTTCACTGATTTTAGTACACTAAAGGGAGCAATGGAATTGAAGTTAGAAGATCTTGGGTATAGTTCCTATCTCTTTTATTTACTCCTTTGGGTCTACAAAAGTCACTGTACCTCATTGGGCCTTAGTTTATTCATCTATAAAATGAGAGAATTGGATCTATATCATCTTTAATGTCCTTTCTTATACTATAATTTCCATAATCTCTAAATCTTATGATCCTATAATTGTTGAATTGCCCAAGATGTTATGTCAGTGAAAGAATGAAGAATAGGACTTTTCAAAATCCAGGGAAGCCATAAAGTGTAGCTACCAAGATATTCAAATACATCATTCTGTATCAACTAATTGTACAAAATAGTGTTTTGGGAACTGTACTAACAGAGGGTGGTGCAGATATCCAAAATATCATTATATGCTTTGCTTTGAAATGCTACATGAACTTTTTTCACTTAGCTTTGAATATGGGTATATCTGAAGTTCTTCAAATAATGCAGTAAAACCTCAGTGTGAAGGACAGTTCAGATGAGACTAAAAACTAATCCACCTTCCTCATTTGTTCTTTTGGGAAAATTCAGAAGGATTCTTTTTCATGTTACTTTTTTTTAAACATTGTATGAGATTTCTGTCATTATAAAGGGTTTGAGATTTCTAGGGGAATCCTATGCAAAAGTAACTTGTCTTATACAAAGGTGATCTCCAAAGACACTAGCTGGAACCAGAAGACTTTGGGTCAAATTCACTCTAACACTTACTTGATATATGACCTTTGGGATGCCCATTACCTTCTTTTAACTTCAGCTTCCTAATTCTTAAAATAGCAATAATAATATTTGTATAACCTACCTTTCCAGGTTTTGGAATGAAATTATTTTATAAATCTTAAAACTGATAAAAACAGAGTTATTTGTCCAAATTTTACTCGGGTCTCCCACATTTGTCTCTATTCTCTCCTATGATTTTCAAATTGACTTTCTTTTTGCTAGTTTTTAATAGGATATTTGATGATTTGTGAGAATCAATGAAAATCCATCAGAATATTATAGACAAGGTGTCACCAAAATTCCAGTGAATATCTTTTTTTAACAGCTTGATATTGCGCTATGACTTTTGAGACAGCATGTTTGTTGTATAATTTTTTTCAAGACAACCAGATTATTCAGTAGTTTTTCAGTCTTCTTTATTTTGAAGAATTCAAATAAAGTTAAAGTTGGACCTAGCTACTTCTTTCATTTTACACATAGGCATAGGAGACTGAAATTAGTGATTTCATAAGTATGGGAAACCCCCAGAGCAGGAAAATTGCTGCAAACCTTTTTTGTAACTTATAATCATATAGTATTTATTTATTAAGAGGGAAAGGTATTTATTTATTAAGATTATACTAGGTACAAATATTATCCATTTGATCCTTCTCATGGCAGTCTGGGGAGGTAGGAGCTTTGAAGAGCCTGAGAAAAAAAATGACTTGCCAAGGGTCATATATTTAGCATGTTTCAAATGTGTGATAACCCCAATTTTCCTGTCTTCAGGATCAGGGCTCTGCCACACTACAGCATGTAGTCTCTTAAAAGGAGGATATTCTAAATAATGGGAATACTTCTAGAAACCATCAAACTGAATGTAACTTGGTTTAATAAAAGTAAAAATTGTTTTTTTTTTCCTATGGAGTAGGAAAAAAGTCTTCTTTGAATGAAGATAAATCATGTATCCCAAAGTAAGCATAGCAAAGTTCACAGAAAAAAAAGAAATGGCACATACATTAACTTTTGGGGAAAGAGAATTTTTTATAATAGCTTTTTACTTTAAAAATATATATACAAAGATAGTTTTCAACATTCACCCTTGCAAAACCTTGTGTTCCAAATTTTTCTCCCTCCCTTTTCCTCATCTCCCTTCCCTATTCAGCAAGTAATCCAATGTAGGTTAAACATGTACAATTGGAAGGAGAATTTTAATACCATGTTCAGTTCATTCTCATTTCAGAGCATGACCTCTATGATATAACAACTGAAAGGGCCTGAACCCCATTCCTTTGATTTAACGTCTGCCCATTGGAATCTTATGTTAATGGGATCTCCTCTCCCCCTTTAAGAATTTATAAATATATTCATCCTTAGTGGTAATATGAAATATGGTCATTTTCTCAGGCAGCAACTAATTAGCTTCCTAATTGCATTTCTCCATATGTAAAATGCGAATCATACATTAGTAGGTAGATTGGAAGTCAATATTATTTTAATCAAGGAAATTATGTAGCAATGAACGTTTCATCAAGTGAATCTTTGTTACTCTGATGTATTCTGTCTCATGTTGTAGGTACTCATTACAACAGTGAAAGTTACAATTCCTCCTTTTCTATAAGTCTTCCACAAAGCTTATACCAAACATGCTGAAGGCTTTTTTCTAGGTCTCTTTAGAATAAATTAGAGACAATGAATTTTGAGGACTGTTTTTCAGTGATCCTATGTTTGTTGTTGGTTTTTTAAAAATGTTTTTAAATATGTTTTTTTTATTTATCACAAGAATTTATCTACATGAGTTTGCAAAAGTTGTTATATACACATATTATTTGCCAAATATGCTTAACTTATTTATGTTTTTGCATTGTGGCCCACAAGTTAAGACTCATTGGAACAGATGATAACTGTTTTTCTAAAATGGCCCCATGAAGAAGTAGTAGAAGAAATTATTTGGGGTCAGCAGATAATTAACAATGATCACCCAAACAATCACCCCCAATTTAAGGGAAGAGAATTAAAGGGTATCTTTCAGGTGCCTCATCCCTATTAGCTTTTGTCTTTTCCATTTCCAGTATCTGTCCCAGACATATGTACTCATGGACCAGCTTTCTGGGTTGTAACTCAAACTGTGTGTCATAATCTAGACAAAAGGCATACTTCAACCACTTGATGTGTGTGTGTGCGTGTATGTGTGTGTGCGTAGAGTGAGACTGAATGCGTTTGAGTGATTATGGATTCCATTTATGAGGTTCTGGGATGTTCTGGGGCTTAAGGGAGTCATAATGCCATTTTCAAACAGGAGTCTCTGCAGAAATTCATCAATCTTGGAGAATTTATCTTTCCTTTAACTCTGTCCTAAACACCTTCCAAAAAAGTGAGAAATGCTTCTATTTTTGAATAAAAAGCATTACATAAATCTCAAGTTACACCATATTCTAAAATAGATTATTTAACATATATTTTAAGGATCATTATTTTTTTTGTAATGATAAAAATGGTCACTTTGGCCAGCAATGCCTGGATATATAGTTTTGAAAGATGCTGTGGTAAGGAAAATATAAAAAGGGGATTCAGAGGGGAAAGTAAGATGAGGATTAATCCTAAGCAAAGCAAACTCTAAGAATGTACAAAAATATTTATAGCTATTTTAGAGTTGACAAAAATGGGAATCTGAAGGGGTGCCATCATTTGGAGAATACCTTACATGAGTTATGATATGTAAATTTGTTGAAATACTATTATGCTTTAAGAAATTATGAAGGGAATTATTTCAGAGAAACTTGGAAGAACTTGTATGAACTGATGCAAAGTAAAGTGAGCAGAATTAAGGGACAGTACATATAAAACATTGTAAAGGAAGCTTTGAAAGACTTAGGAATACTGAACAATGTAATAAACAATGATTCCAAAGGATGAATTATGAAATATACTATTTATCTACTGCTAGAGATATAAAAGATTCTATAGAGAATGGGACATGTATGTATACATATATGTATTATGTGTATATGTGTATATATGTGTGTATATTCCTCTTTTGGACATGGCTATTACACAAATTTGTTTTGTTTGACTATACATGTTTGTAACAGGCATATTCTTTTTTTTGTTTTTTTGGTTTTTTTTTCATTCTCAGTTGTGATTTGGGTAGGAGAAATAGAAGATAGATTTTGCCTGCTTTAAAAATAGTATTTATTTAATAAAAGAAATAAATAAAAGAAAAATGTTGCTATGATTTAAAAAAAATCACCATCCTTCCTATTGATGATTCTTTCCACATGTAACTGAGCTGGTTCTCTGGTGACAATCATAAGATCTATCTTTGGGCCTATACTTAAAGCATTTCCAGTTTTGTAGGATACAACAAATTTCATAGTTTGCTAATATAGTCTTCAAGTATTTAAGAACACCTCCCCACCACCATTAGCACTTTGATGGAGAGTAGGATTTTAGTGGAATATTGTTTCATATCCTGCTTTTAAATAACACCAGAATCTCTAGAGAACTTATTCTCTTAAGTTTCCTTAAAATTAAATTGCTGTATCTGACCAAAATAATTATATGATTTTATAAAAAATTGTCTCTTCTTGTAACTGGTTGAATTTTAGTAAGTATACCAGTTATTCAATTATTTCATTTAACTGAACATGCCTCTAAAACTTAATATCAATAATTGGTAAATAAACAGAAAAAAAAACCCTCACCCCAGAGAATCCAAATAATCCCAGTTCACTGACATCTCTGAACTCAACTCCCATAATTGATCCCATTTATCCATTATTCTCGGAAGCCCTCTCATTGTCATATGACCTTCAAATTGATCCATAAATAAAAAAATAAGTTCCTACTATGTGCCAAATGTTATAATAAATGTTAGGGATAGAAAAGAAGCAAAAAAAAAGTCTTTGCTCTTGAGGAATTTAGATCTAATTCTAGAGACAATGTGAAAACAAATATATATAAAGTAAGCTGTATACAGAATAAATAATAAATAATTACCAGAGAGATAACATTATAATTAAATGGGTCAGAATAAAGTTCCAGTAAAAGATTGGATAAACATGCCATCTTTATCTTCATCTAAATCATTGATAATAATTGATTTACTTCCTACATATCTGATTTCAGTTATAATTCTTGGTACTAATCCTGCCTACTCTATTGCTTTTCCCAACTCTTCCCAAATAGATTTAAATAACTTTAAAATTATTATGGATTACAAAGGGCCATATAATTCAATATTTATGTTAGTTTTCTGATTAAGTTCCTATTAGTTTTAAAACTTTGGTGTTCTTGCATGTTCATCACAGTGGCACTGAGTTGGGCATTGCCGAAAGTAGCTTTGTATCAGTAAAAGTACAGTCAGCTTGGGGATCTTATCTTCCTTTATTACTATTACTTGTATTTTGTAGTTGAAATGATGAGATCCTGTGAATACTTTATGATTGTTTGTTATTGCTTAATCATTTTTTAATTATGTTCACTCTTCATGGCCCAATTTGGGGTCTTCTTGGCAAAAATACTGGAGTGGTTTGCCATTTCCCTCTCTAGCTCATTTTAAATAGATGAGGAAACTGAGGCACATAGGGTTAAGTGATTTACCCAGGGTCTCACAGAGCTAATAAGCCAGATTTGAATTCAGGAAGAACAGGCCCTGCACATATCCACTTGACCACCTAATTATAAGACGTCTAAAATCACTTTGAAGCATTGTCAGTATGAATCTAAATAGCATTGCTACTTTAAAACCTGAGGAGACCAAATGTTTAAAATTAGTTTTGTGTTTCCCATGAAGAATTTGATTGTCAAGAAATCTGTTTCCTTTCATTTATATGTTGAAAGAATTTCCTTCTACCTTGAAGCAAACAAAATAGAATATTATCCCACTGTGCTTCTGACAGTTTGTGGATCCCAAACATATGCTGTAATGAGATCCCTCATTAAACCTGCTCACCTAAGGATAAGATATTTGATGAACCTGAGATTATAAAATATATGCTTCTTACTACAACCATCATTGTTCAGACATTTAAATTTGACAGACAGAATCAACAGACTTATGAGTTCCTTCCTGCTTATTGTAGGACTGTGCCATCTGTTTCAACAGCATAATGTGAGAAATTTCTTAAACAACATGTGCCAGAGTTTCTTTGTATGTAGAATTCACAATAAAACTATACACACAATTTAACATTTATAATGACCCAGAAAAAGCCATAGACATTGAGACATCCTCATTATCTGCCACAGAAATTAAAGGAATGTTTTCTAATATAAATACTGTCTAACATTTATAGCAATGAATATGTGACAACAGGGTCAGCAAAATGCAAAAAATTCATTCTTCGTATTCTTCCATGTATTAGTTGAAATCAAATCCCATCACGTATGCTTTTCTACAATGCTTCCTCTCATGAGGCCCATTTCCAAAATTATTGAAGCTATGATATATTCTTCAAGATTATAACGATTTTTTTAAAAAAAGATTATAATGATTATCCATTGCTGGAAGTTGTAGAAATTGTGGCATAAGTGTGCTGTGTGACTTCTATAGAGAAAAGCTTATGTCTCTTACTACTAGGTGGCAATGTACTATTAGATGGCAAAGACTCTTAAGATCAAGTTGGAAAGGCAATTGCACAAAGCAAATACTCAATAAGTTATTTGTTGAATGAATAAGTTAATTAAATGAATGTCCAAGGCATCCAAATCATTAAAAACAATACAAGCATTTGAGGTTGTCAGTAGAAATCCCAAATTTTCCCTGAGTAAGTGGGAGTTTTTAAATAGGATGATTCTATCTGCATATAATCATTGTACCAACTCCTTTGAAAGCTAGAAATGTACCTTTTTTATCCTAATGAAATTTAGCATCTAATCAAAGTATCCTTGAAGTAATTAAAAGTACCTATTGGGTTACCACAGTTTTGTTAGTGTTAACATCTAATGGTTGAGTGTAAGTTATTGGAGATATCAATGCATTGCCAGTAAGGCATTTACAAAGTGCCCATAGGCAAGGATCTGCCATTTGTCTATTTCTTTTCTATCTGTCCTATGGGGAAAAGTTTGGAGAAATTCCCTCAAACTTAGCAACAACTGATTTTTTTGTTGGTACTGAAGATGACCAAATAATTATCACTCTTTGAGAGGAATTTCGAACTGACTCCTCAGTTTGAATATAAGGAAATGTTCATTTTTAATGTTTATTAAGTAAATTATAACTTTTAAAAAGGAAAAAAGGGGGAAATGAAAGAACCCTAAATGAAAAAAATACCCTATTCTAGGTTATTCAGCCAAGTCCAAGTCATATTTTTTTTTAACTTGGAAACTAATCTGGAAGCCCTAAAAACTTATTTTGGTTTACAGGTCCAAGATCTTCATAAGATACAATAATAGAAACAGAGTATACAAATAAAAGGAAGTTAGAGTCTCATTGTACTCTGCAGTTACCTACCCCTAATCATATCTACTAGAGTACTGTAGTATCTGTATTGAAGCATCCCATACTCTAATCACAGTTCTATAATGGCTCTATATTTACATCACTTGATTTTAAAGGACTCTGTTGTCAGGAATCTTCTCTGAATTGGAGCTATCACTCTGCATATCCTACTTATAAATGAACAGGCTAAAAGGATGTAGAAGAGTACTAAGTATTCTGTGAGGTGTGTTGTTGAAGATTGGACAAAACTTGCTTGGCTTTTCATCAATCAACATGTCACTCTGGAACAGGAGTCAGTTTCATGGCATCATTATATCTAAAGACTTTCTTTGATTACCTGCAGTAAGACTTTGAATTTAAAAGATAAACAAGGCCACATTTTGAATATTATTCTTCTAGCACATTCACTTCAATTCATTATTGGTTTTTGTTTGATTATTTTGGTTTTGCCACATATCAATTTTTACTAGGAATTATGAAATTGCACCAAAGTAGATTTCTGCCATTCTAAAATCACAGAAGGTCCAGAGTTCTGATGAGTGGATGTGGCATCACAATATGCATTATTAGTGTTACTCAAATTGAAACTTGACAACACTACAACCATTATTTTTTATATTTATATAAATTTATATTTATATAAATTTTACCTGATCAAGTGTCAAGAAATTAATCATTCTCTTTCCACTGCATGCAGCTCCCAAGTGGAATCACCTGCTGTTTATCCATCCACTAATAATAGCAATAGGCTTCCTTGTTGGTGTAAAGATTTTTTTTATCTAAATTACTGACATAGAATAAACTATATTTCAGGGGTGCAGTGTGGTAATAGTGTTTTTATTATAGAGTATGAGTTTCTCTAGCTCTATTCTGCAGTAATCTTAGTAACTACCCCAAAGTATTTTTGCTGCAATCACTATCTTTAAGAATTTTTACTTCTGCAAAACAAAAACTTTCAAAACCTTTATATGCATTATATCAAAATCCACTTTCCAGTAACTTTCACATACTGGTCCTCATTTGGGGAATCAAAAAATTAAAGTTGAAAGTGATGCCTTTGGGTCTCAGTTTCCTCATTTTAATGGCTTGGATTAGATTCAGTTGCCTAGCTAAGTTCAGAGAGGCCTACCACCAAATGAGCTGTAATATAATGATTTTTTAAAATTATAGCAAGACTTTCTACATAAGATAGAGGGGATGTTTGCACAGATTTTTAAAACACTGAAGTGAGACCTAATTAGCTTCTTGGGTCTTTTTTTTTAAGCAGTGTCACATTGTTGATGCAAATTGAATGCTATCAATTGAAAACAGAATTTTCATATAAAATACTATCTAATATGTCTAATTATTAGACAGATTAAAATATTTACAAAAATTCACTTTGCTGAATTAATTTGTCAATATTCCAGCCTATTGAGATCTGATTCTCTCACCCATTATTCTAGCGAGCCCTTCCATCATTGCAAGATCTTCAAATTTGATAATCATGCATTCTTTCTTTCATCCTTGACAGTCATCCATAATAATATCTCTCATGTTCTTTTGTCCAGGTCTTATATTGCTTTGAAAAAACTTACACATATTTTTTTTTGTTTTTATACCACCTTCATTTCACAATTTATCCTCCTTCCTTTCAACCAACTATATGTATCCAGAGAGCCATCTTCATCATTTTCCATAAAAAATCAATTAGGAGGAAATACTTCATAAACCAACACATTAGCCAAATTAAAAAACATATATAATGTGCCAAATCCATGACTCCCTAATCCTGTAATGAAGGTAAGGATGGGCTTGGTCATTATAATTTTATAATATTCTGTTTCTATTTTAATTCATTTTTTTTTTCATTTTCTCTATTTCACTTTTGGTTTGTTGTAGAATCAGTGTGTAGGCAGAAAAGCACCAAGTGCACTTTGCTACCTTCATCCCTCCTACTAGTTTCTAAACACTTCTCCAACTGCTTTCAAATTCATCTTAATCTAATGCATGAGATATTCCCGATTTGATGTCACTAAACAATGAGTAGTTTCTCTGTTTTTTTCTGAGACCTTTCTTTAGAATTACTAATCATATTCATTTCAATCATGCTTTTATGAACATTGTGGGATAGAGGGGCTTGAAAAATCATATGCACTTTTTTCTTTTTTCTTTTTTTTGATTTGATTGGCTAGCCAATGTGATATACTAAAGGTCAAAACCTCAAATATTAAGTATATGGAATTACTTGCCAAGTCACCTCAGCATCAAATGTGTGCCTTAAAGTCTTTAACATTTCTCATTGATTAAGTGACCACATTTCTTCTTGTTTAATGTAAAAACTGCCCCCTCTTACTATGAGACACCCCCACCAAGACTTTATAGTATTCACTCATCAAATAGTCTAAAGCCAAATTTTGTTACCAGCATAAAACACCACCTCAAAATTTCTTTTAATTATTCTAGATCTAAATAATGGTTTAAATCCTTGAGCTTTAATTTTTATTAAGTGCTCAGATCTTCTTAAATTACATTCTTGATGACTTCAAGTTCATATTCCTTAATATCAGTGTAGTAATGTTTTTTTTAAAACAACTTTCCTTTTTTCCCCATCTCTATCCACACTTTTTTTTCTTTTACTGCTTAATATCATTTCCTCTCTGACCATCTGTTTATTTCAGCTGCCACTTCTTTCCCCTCGGCTGGTTTCAATATAGTCTCAATTTGCTTTCACCTCACCATATGCCAAGAGATGTTGACTCTCAAGACATGATATTTCACGTCTTGGAAGCAACAGGTAATATGAGACTTAAAAGGTCATAGCTGCACATTTTGATGTACTGACTCTTCTCTACTGCTCTCCGTAAATGGATGTGATTTCATTCTGTCTTTTTCCTCACTGTAGAAAATATTATGAACAAATTCTGTATTCATTTCATATTTTCAATAACCATATCATAAAGATCATATAGAGTTTTATAAGGTGCCATTAATGCCTGTTAATTATTCAATAATTCAGTACTATATTTCTTTTATGGGGACTTTGTTCACAAGGGTCAGCAATGGTTATTTTAAGCAACATGCCTGTTAAAACAATGCTGTTGTGAGAAGGCTAGCATGACAGGTGGGCTGGAGCAGCCAGCTGAGGGAGAAAGATATGGTCAAGATCCCAAGGATCCTTAGGGGAAATAAAAGCAAGAATGGTAAGAATTCCAGGTCTGGAAGTAGACTGAATGTAGTATTCTGCCACTCACTAACACTTCAGAAAGAGGCATAAATTAGAAATACATCCAGTGCTTAAGAACCTAGTTACCATCATGTATAACACTTCTGTATCATATATGTGTGTTTAAGTATATACATACATACATATATATATGTAAAAGAACTGACCTCTAATCATTTATATTTTCATTTCTTCTTTTTTTTTGGTAATTTTCTGTTACCAAAATGTAGTTATTTGCCTTAACAAAGTTCTTGTATGTATTATCTTGTCTATTGAACATCATCAGCAAATCTAATACCTGAAGAAGATATAGAAGCTGAATATATTATTTCATTGGTATAAAAAACTCTTAGGTGAAGAAACCCATCCACTGATGCAGGCAAGAGCTTTCATAATATGTTATCTTCAAGAGTTGGCTAGAAACTACTCCTGTCAAACTCAAATAGGAATGGGACCAGTCATCTATAAATAAGGATCCCTACAGGTCACACAGTTTTAAAATGTAATATTACTTATGTTTTACTGTCTTTTCATTTATTTTGGTATACATTTCTCATTTATATTTTTATCAGTTTTGGACCATACTCTGAATTGTGATCTACATGTTCCCCACTCTATATTTTATAGCTTCACTTATCCCACTTAGAGGTTAAGTGACTTTCTTGGTATCACATAGCTAATATGTCTTAGAGATAAGACACCTAAATATGGTCCTTATTTTGAAAATTGTTTAATTCAGAATGTTCATCTTGACACTGCTATAAATTTAGGGCTCTAATCTCTTAGCCACAAAGCTCTTAATAACTTCTGCAAAGAAACTCATAAAGGGGGAGGGGAATGGGAAACAATAGAATGCCATACAAATATAGCTAATTAGCCATCAACTTCCTCCTCTTTCCATACAGTGTCAGCACCAGCTGTAGACCATTTCATTGGAACAGCTCACAGGAGAATTCAGATGGGTGATTTACCCTGTTCTGCAAAATTCTTAAGACTTTAACACAAAGGCTCATTTCTCGTCAGGCTTTTTACAATTATTTGGAGCTTTTAAATAAAAAAAAAAACAAAACCTGGCAATGATAATGAAACATTGTAAAGACAGACTCAGTTGGTAGTAGGGCTCTCTCCAAACCAAACCAGGAAAGTACTAGAAGGTTGTTTTTCTTTTTCTCCACCTCCCTCCCCCTTTAATGTACTTAGTACCAGCTGCAGTCTAATTAAACTGAACACTGCACAGGAAAATATTCGCTGACAATTTACTTACTCAGATCCATTTTCTGAATCTGAAATTTTCCCTTCTTTCACAATATGTGATTTCATTTAGGCAGAAAAAGTAATATTTTAAAGATAGGATGTTTCTATATTGTTGTAGCTTCGTGTCTTTGATCTTGTGATCTCTTTTGCCTATAAAACATTTCATTTAATCAAGATAATAACCAGAAAATGTGGCTAGTTAGGATGTCTCCCAAAAAGCAGATTTCACCCTACAAATGTACTGTCTCTTAATTGAGACAGAAATCCATGTAATAGGAAGACAAGTCAGCTGGGTAAGCAGTGCTTTGCTATTTATGTGCTCAAGATGTAATTCAGCAATAAAAGTTCTGTTCATAGAAAATAATGGTTCATACTATATTATTAGTGGTGACAAAAATATGGAAAGGAAGAGAAGCTCATGTATAGCTTTTGGTAAAATTCAAGCTCTAGTCTAGAGGGCGCTAGTGGTGCAATGAATGCTAGATATGAGTTCAAGTTCTGACTCAGACATTTATTTTCTGTGTGATGCTGAGCAAGTCATTTTTCTTCCATCTGCTTCAGGTTCTTACTTATTAGAGATGTGAGAATAAAATGAAATAATATTTGTAAAGTGTTTTTGCAAACCTTATTGCACTACATAAATGCTAGCTATCCTTTTTAAGCTTATTTTTATTATTTCATCTCCAAACCTAAAACAAACAAAAAAACTCTGCTAATTAATACCACACTCTCCAAAATCATCCGGAAGAAGGATATTGAGAAAATGTGTAGACTTCCTTTTTTTCCTTAGAAAAACATTCTTCATTATAAGAGATGATTCTGGAAGTGATGGGGGGGGAGTGGAATGCAGGAGAAATTTGGTCATAAAAAATAAAAGTTATCAATAACAATTTTTAAAAATTTTATCTTATTTGCAAAACATATGTATAGGTAATTCTTCAACATTAACCCTTACAAAGCTTTCTGTTACAAATTCCCCCCCCACTCTCCACCCCTCCCCTTGATGGCAGGATATCCACTACATGTTAATTAAATAACAATTTATTTTAAAATTGAAAAAATATATAGACATAATCTGAACCAAGGAAGTTTTTCTCTGTTTTTTTCTTAGACATAAGAATTTAGGGTGTTCAATAGATTGAGTAATTCGATGATTTTCTAGCAATTTAGAACTATAAATTGTAAGAATATTTTGTAGTATATCTTGAAATGTCACAAATTATTAAGTGACAAATTCATATTCTCTAAAAACCAACTGGGTTTCAATAATGGTAACCTACCCCTTCTTTCATTTCCAATAGAATCTCTTGCATTGCCCCAAAATGTTCATTTAAATATCCTTCTTTCAGAACTCTAATGCCCTCTGCCCTATCACCACCACAGTTGCTTTATTGAAAATGGATGTTTGGAAGTGAGCTCCTTCATCTTCACTGCACTATACTGCAAAACCTCTGCTACTTCACTGATTCTCTTTTATTTCAGTTTCAGAGGATTTGGGCAACTTTTTCCATGTCCAAGTTAACAACCCTTGTCTGTGCATCCTTGATCTCAATCCTTCGGGGAATTTGTCCTAACAATGATTCCCTTTGACTCCTTCAACTTTAATCTTGCCCTGTCTGTTGCCTCCTTCACTGATGCTTCCAGACAAATTCAAGTATTTCCCAGTCAAAAAAAAAAACCCAACTCATTTAATCTTGTCATCTTCTAAAGCTATTATCCTCTGTCTCCCTCCCTTCTAACACTAAACTCCATGAAAGAATAGTTGATATTCACTATTTCCAATTCTTCTCCATCTAACTCTTTCAACTTGGTCAAATTGTTCTTTAAAACACCTTGTAATCACTAAATGTAAGGACTCCCCCCCCCCGCCCCAGTTCTCATTCCCCTTGACTTCTGTTTCTGATGCTACTAACCATCATTTCTTTATGGATGGCATTCTCCCCTCTTGTCTTCCATGACACTATTGATACTTGGTGCCTATTCTATTTCTCTAACTGTTATTTTTCAATGTAGCTTGATAATCCATCCCTTAAATATGGGTATCTCCCAAGGGTCTTTTTTGGACCTTCTGTTCTTTGCTCTTCACTTCATCATCTCAATAGCATTTTTATGCAGACTCTAAAATCTATATTTCCAGCCTTAATCTCTTTCCTGAATTTCAATCCTGCATCTCCAGTGCCTATTGCATATGTGCTTAACCCTCTTTACTACTCACTATAAAAGATAATACCTTTTGAAATGAATGCCCTTTGCTACTCCAATTCCTACTCTCTCTAATCCATACTTCATAACCCTATCACAATAATTTTCCTAAAGCAAACATCTCATCCTGTCAACATGTTTTTAGATATTTGATCTTATATAATATAAATATATTTTTAATTCCAAATTAACTTTTTGAACATTTTAATTACTCTATTTTCATTGGGATTATCATATCTAAAAGGACATTTTCTAAGAAGAAACTTCCAAAACCTCATTGTTGTATGATGTGCCTCAAGTTCATTAAGCTGAACTTCCCTATTACTGTTGAGGGCCCTACTGCTTTTCTAATCATTCATGATCACAGTCTTTGTATCATTTTTATCTCCTCTCTCCCAATAATCCCACATAGTCAATACACTGCCAAATATTGGAATTTCTTTTTATTCATCCATTTCTCTCCATTCAGATAAATACAACCCCAGTTTAGATTTTCATTACCTCTTGCTTGTACTTCTAATTAGTGTCTCTGACTCAAGTCTCTCCCTGCTTCAGCCTATCCTTCACACAGATGTCAGACATCATTGTAAAACCCAGATTTGACCATGTCACCCTGTTTCTCCTTGCTCAGTAAATTCTGACGGCTCCCTATAACCTCTAGAATCAAATAGAAAGATCTTTATTTGGTATGTAAGATCTGTAAACCTAACCCCTTTCTATTTTTCTAATGTTCTCATATTCTATTCCCTCCAGTTACTTTATAATCCAGCCTACAATGTTTTTTCTCCCAACCAGAGACACCTTTGCCCACTTTAACACTCAGCTTAAATATCAAATTCTCCAAGGGGCATTTTCTGTCCCTTCCCAGTTACTAGTACTATTCCTTTAAAATTTCCTCTTATAGACTCTGTATTTTTCTTGTATGTTGTGCTTTATATATGTTCTTTCTCTCATTAGAATTCAAATTTCTTGAGCCCAGAAGACTTTCTTTGTTTTTGTTGGGTTGGTTGGGGGGGGGTATTCTATCCCCCAGAAGCAATACAGGGTCAACTATATAGCTTACTATGCATTAAAAATACTATTTATCTATTTGATTGATCCTTTTAGCTTTTATGTTACAATCATTTTTGCATACTCAGCCCCACTGCCCTGAAATTAAACCTCCCTTACGACAAAGAAAAGATGGTTAAGCAAAAAAAATTTTTTAATTAAAAAAAAATAAAATAAACAAACAACTGCTTCAGTAATTATATTTGATTTTGTCCTTGTGGTCTCTCATGCTCTGCCAAACAGAGAGCAACATATCTCCGTTTTATCTTTTAAATTTTCAAGGAAAATTCAGGAATATTATACTATGCAATAATTCTTAGTGTGCAGATTAAGACCCATCTGCATCTCTTACTCATATCCTCCCATAAATCCTCTACTGGGGGCTCACACAGAATTCTAGGGCCCTTCTCCTAGGTTTCTTACTGCCATGTGACTATTAATTCAGCATATTAGATATTATTCCTTGCTCTTACTGTAACCAAGCAAACATCATTTCTGGTTTCGTTGATGATATCTTGATTCTCATGAGCAACTGTTTGCTGCTAATGATATTATAGTATACTTTCATCCACCATATATATTTCCATGGTCCTCTGTGTGATCTGATATTTTTATTCCTTAGAAATTATGGTATTCTATAATTCCTATCCATATAGCTTTACCAGAAGTATATTGGTTTTAAAAAGTTAGGTTTAAAAAAACTTGAAAAATTTTGAATTGGTGCTATACACACACACACACACACACACGAAGCCCCTTTACTTTTTCATTATGAAAGCATAATGAAATGAAAAACATCAAGGATGCCTTCTAAATTTTCTACAAAGATTTTGTAGAAATAAGAAAATAAATTTATGGGTCAATTATCATTAAATATTTTTTATCACTTTTTTCTAAATTTTAATCAGGTTCAAGATTTTTCCAAATATTTGGTTTCATAAAGTTACTAAATACCCTCAAAATTGCATCACTTTCAAATATTGTATGTTTGGTATTTCTCATTTTCTTTTTGGTTAGTTTTTTTATTTTCCTAAGTGACTTTCTCTTACCTTCAACACATTAGGAACTCTGATGTTAGAATATAATATGGTGATTCCACTGCTATTGGTGACCAGGAGAAAATAGTTTGCTATATAAATCTTGACATCTTTTCCCCTTTATTTTTCATCCACTTGTTATTGTTCTAGTTTGCTCTTAAATGGTGGTCATCATGCTTCCTGTAAACATTTCCTTTTTATTTCTTTCAATTTTATGAGTTAAATCAGTTAATAATCTCCTATCCATGGTTCCATCATCCTCCACGATATTTTATAAATAGGTTTACATTGAAAATTATTTATGGATTCATAAGATAATAGTTTTAGGGCTAAAGGATCCCTACGAGGTTATTTGAAATAACATATTCTCATAGATACATTATTTTACCATTTGTCAAGAAAATAGAGTGTACCTGATTAAGTTGGTTTCTAATTTTTTTGACCTTTATGTTTTAGTTACTCCATATTGTTTAAGCTGCTATAAGAAATGGTGATATTTTTGTCTTTTTAAAATTGATTTCCCCAATTTTTATGTGAGTAGCTCATTTAGATAAGTTAGGTTGGGACTGTATACACATATATTATAGCTGTATACACACATACATAAAAATTCAGTTTAAATTTTATGTCTTAGACTTTTTTATTTCTTGATCCTGACCCATATATCATTCACCATATTTTTCATTGTCCTTTTCTCTGCCTATTAGTACATTAAAAATCATCAAGTATTTAAGTATATATTGATATATTGTATCTTGAGATATTAATGGATTTTTTCTACCTTCCCACCTTCATACTACTTTATTTGAACTTTAAAGATCTTTATAATTTGTTTTTCCCAACAATTTCAGTTTTCTTATACATTATACATCTTCACATAATCTAGGCATGAAAACCTTCATGTTGTTCTTCACATATCATGATGCTCTTCCATTTCTTTGCCTTGTACGCTGGCTCTTTCTCCTGCCTGAAATGCTCTCCTTCTTTATTTTTGCTTCCTGTGATTCCCTAATTACACAAAAGACTCAACTCAGGTGGCACTTTCTTCTTTCCTGGTTCTTCCCCACAGGTGCTTCTGTCTTCTTCTCTAAGGAGAGAAATCTGCATCCATTTTGTATTTTGTATAAGTTACTAGATATAAATGTATTTCCATTAAAATGTAAGCTCCTTGAGAGCAAGGGCTATTGTACTTTGTCTTTAAATCCTGGCACTTACCACATGATCTAGGACAGAATAGGTATTTAATAAATATTCTTTCAATGATAATGATCCTCCTAGTGGTCATTTTGGTTATGTTTAACATGAGCACACTAAGGTAAGATAACTGAGTGTCTTGTGAAGTAATGCTTCATGCTTTTGGATCCATGGTAGGATCAAATCTTTAATAGTTCCTCCTTGGATAATCTTCGATCCACATTTCCATCAAGCAGCAATATCTTTAAATTATCTGGTTTCATTTATAATGAGAATGACAATTTTGATGTCTGCTTTCTTCTTAAGGTCTACTCGTTGGTCAAAGACTTCATAATTAGAAGCTCAGCTATTAAATTAGTGATATGTAGATCATCTACAAATGGTGATATTTTAACATCCTTTTTTTGGCCACCATTATTTTAAGAAAGTGATAGGGGGCTTCATGGAATAAATACTGTGTTGTGTTTTCTTCTATTTTTTTCCCTTGATTTACATGACCCAAATTTTCAGGCTAAGAAAAACTGTCTTAAGTTGCATTCTGCAGGCATTGATGTGGAGAATTTAGCCACAATGTGGAATCACAAAAGTCCTTTTATTTTCAATAATATTTTGTTGGAAACTTCTAGTATCAATAGAAATGCACAGTTAGAATGGTATAGACTAAACTATGTGCAGACTCATTGAAGTTTATTGCATCCTAAAGAAAAGATTAGAGGGGGGTAGCATACATACTGAACTCTTATTTTTAACTTTCACATTTTATTATATTGTACAATTTTTTCCTGAAGTGATCGCATTCTCTATAAAGGACATTCTGTTGCCTTCTCCTTAAAGCCCCTATGATAAAAATCTGATAATAGATTTTAAACCCTGGGGAAAACAAAAAATCTTAAAATCTGTTGTAAAACCTAAATCCAAAGAAAAGTTTTTTTAACATCTTCTTATTGAAAACATTCTCTTAGTTGAGTTCTTTTCCTGGAAATCTAACAGCTTCTGTATAGGAACAATCAGTTCTTTTCTAAAACTAAATTTGAGCTCTTTGAACATCAAAGAGAGATGTATTTCACATTTTTAAAATCCCTTAGCATACTGTCAATTCTCCATTTACTATCCTATCCTTGCTCTCATATACCAAATACCAAAAAATGAACCCTTCTCTACAGAGGTAAGAAATCTTACCTTTTTTCATAAGAGAACATTTCTAAAATAACAGCTATTTCTAAAAGAGAAAAGATCCTTGGGTGGTAAAGAAGACTTTTCATCAAATAGCACCACTATGCTGTATCATGTTTCAGTATTCTAGAGAAATAGTTATAAATTTGGCATCTATTTAAATTGGCATTCTTTTCTTAAGAGAAGTTCTTATAAAAGCAAAGCATAGCATCTATTATATTTCTATTTTCTTCCAATTGGCCAAGGACTATGATTACGTTTAAGGATGCAAGAATATATCATTGTTGCATCATAGAATTATAGGATTTAGTAGAAGTTACCCTAGAGATCATATAGTCTAGGGGTTCATAAACATTACTGTATTTCTAACAGTTCCCCTTGGCAATCAAGTGACACCTATGCAAGCCTTCTAGGAGTAATGCTTTTGAATACATAAAATAAAAATACAGACTGTTACAAAAGAAACCAATTTTTTTTTCCTTGAAGCAATTGGGGTCAAATGACTTGCCCAGGGTCACAACTAGATGCGTTGAATGTCTAAGGTCAAATTTGAACTCAGGTCCTTCTGACTTCAGGGTTGTTGCTTTATCCACTACGCCACCTAGCTTCCCTGAAACCAATTATTTTCAAATACAGTTAACAAAATAGTAAAAGTTCCAATGACAGACTTTCCTACTCAAGATCTTTCCACAGAGATTAGGGACCTCTATTCTGTTCTTTTTATTCTCTCATTTTATAGACAAAGAAAATGAAGCAAAATCATAGAGTTCATGTGACTTGTTTCTGACTCAAACAGTGTGACAGAAATAATTTGTGAAAAGTTCAAGACTATTTGTTAACCTATCTTCATTGTTCTTTTTTTTTTTTTAACTTGTCAAGGCTCTGATTCCTTGAGTTTGAGGGAAAAATATTAGATGATCTTTGAAATTAGGATATTTTCATCCTATGTTCATTTTGATGTCTCTTTTCTCCAAAAAGTCTTTTAAATAACATGAATTGAGGACTTGAATACACAGTCATTTCTTTAATGCTATGGAATATATCTTTATGTATTTGAAGCATTTATTATTTATGATAGTCAGAAATTTGAAATGACAAAAAAATGTTAATATTTTTACAATTTGGCACAGTGATAGGTGTTAAGGAAAGAAAGAAGGAAACAATCACATATTAAGTACCTAATAATACAATATTATTACAAATATTTTCTCATTTGATCTTCAAAACAATCCTGAGAGGGTTATTATTCCTGTTTTACAGTTAAGGAAAGTGAGTCAGAGATTAGGCAACTTGCTCAAAACTAATCCATCTAAACCCAGATTTGAGTTCATATCTTGTTCACTTCAAAATTGGTACTCAATCTACTGTACCACTAACCTGCAAATGCATGTATCCAATTTTCCAGAAGCTGAGTTAAATTTACTCTACAATGCCTACTGAGTTTGGCATCATTGTCAACCTTCTCCTAAGATAATTTCAGGATAAAATTACTATGGCAAGACTAATATAATTAGATGTCTTAAGAAGATAGCTATCTTAGTCATATATCTATTATCAAAAATGTTAGCATAATATTTAATATATTAAAAAGGTGAATGAACACTTACCTACCAAATTATAGTTTTGTTTTTCATGATAGAGATCCCATGAAAGGTCAATATATGAAAAAGTTCAATTTGAATATATGAGCGATGCGCTTTTAAAAGTTGTTTTGATAATTTTTGTTAGTATGTTAACTTCATTTCTTAGTATAACCGCTACCCTTCTCTTGACAGCAAACCAGGAAGTTTTAAAAATCAGTTTAGCAAAAATAATACTTTAAACAATAATATATGTAATATTCCACATTCATCATCCCCCCCACCCTTAAACTAAAGGGAAAGAAGTACATTGTCTCATCTCTTCTTTAGAGATAAATTTGGTAATTATAATTAGTATGGAATAATAATAGGATAATATGGTGGGTTTTGTTGCCTTTTGTTGTGAGGGTCATCGTCTACATTGTTTTCATGGCTCTGATTATTTACCTTTATAATCAAATCATGTAAATATTCCTATCTCTGAGTTACTTTCAAGAACAGTGTTTTTATGAACCTATAAAAGAAAATGGGAACTCATAATGGAAAAATTGCCACAGGATTCAATGTCCTGTTCATTAAGATTATATAGAAGCAACAGAATTGAAAACACTTATTAAATATAAAAACTGTATTAAATTTTTTATTTAGGAAAGACAGTAGCCCTAAAATGAATTGGTATTTATTTTTACCATAATTCCATTTTTCTTCCTTCAGTTTTATCTCATTTGGATCTTTGCCTGATTTTGGAACTTGATCATCAGGTTATTCTATTCAGCAGAAATATCTCAGGAACCACTCAGGGAATCCATTCAAAGGTTTTGCTGATACTGCCAAGGGCTGATGCTTGGAGAAGCAAATTCTCATTCCAACAATTCATTTTTGCTTAGAAAGTCTCCTCTCATAATTTGGGGAAGTTTCTAATTTTTTGCATCTTATTTCTACGTGTTTAACTTAAGAAGATTTTTTCACTAAAAAGAGTTTAAGATTAATTCTTTCATTTGCATCAAATTTCTCTACCTATGGCACTTTTTGTGAATCTAGAAGAAAAATGGGCCACCATCTGGGTTATTAAGTACACAAAATATGGTCATTCTAATGAAGGTACAGTTTACATTTTGCTGCTCTTATAATATTTAATAACTTTTCATTGTTGGAAAAAAAAATCTTTTTTTCCCTCAAAAAATCATCTTGCTAAATGGAATTCTTAATTCTTCCTGAAAGTTTTCATGTCCAGTACAACCATTTTGCTAACTTTATTGATTCCTTTCACAGCTAGTAAATGTCTGACATCAAATTTGAACACAGGAAGAAGAGTTTTCCTAATGTCAGACCTGATATTCCATCTACTGTACCTCCTTATTATCCCCATGAAATATTACAACACATAATCTATCAAAAAGTTTTTATATTAGAGACATTCTCATCTATGCTTTTTTTTTCCAATCCTACAAAATGCAATTATTTACAAAAGAATGCAATCATGTGCAAATAGAGACTTCTTACTAAGAGCAAATAGGTACCAATGTCCATGCCAAGTGAAAGGCTGTTCATAAGCATGGCATGCTATCTGTTATATCAAGAGACAGTCATGAAAAATTATATTTGGAGTTCTATGCTTCATCCATAAAATGATAAATTAGATATAGAAGGGATAAAACAATATTTATTTTGCTTCTCCATTGCACTGAGAGATGGATTTAATGCCATTGAGCTTTTATCCTTTGAACAGCCAATTTTACTACTGCCTCATGGAAGCTGATAATGGCACAAAGTGCTGTTGCCCTCCACTTAATGTGCCTATCTGTCCAAATGTAATGAATCCTGTATCAGAGCTGTCACTCTCAAATAATGAAACTAATACACTCTTACAGAGCCAACTGACTTTCTATTTGTCCTCTTAAAAAAAAAAACCCTTTTGGCTTGAAAAAGATGAAAGTCTGTTAGTTCAAATGAAACACAGTATACAAGTACAAAATCCACTTTATATTGCCTGGTCATGAACTGTTCCTAAGATGAAACTCTCACATGAATAGCCTTATTATAATGCTGAACTTGATTGGCAGTTTTTTTTTGGTTGTTGTTTTGGGAGGGTTTTGTGTGTGTGTGTGTGTGTGTGTGTGTGTGTGTAAAGATAGGCATTTCCTTGATATTAAGTCTCAGCATTCAGCTTAACACATAATAAGCTTAGGTTTTATTATAATCTAAAGGAAAACAAGCTCTTTAATTAAGATACTAGTCTTTTGCCTGTTCAAGAAAATTGCTGAAATGCTTGAAATTACATATGACAGTAAAATACTTTTTTTTCTTTAATAATTGGAATATGTTAACATTTCAACTTTTCCTTAATGATCAGATAATATTTGCCCTAAATTTTTAAGTGGTTTAAGTATGGAATTATTAGTGGAAATGTTTTGCTAGGTAATTTTCCAGAGATAAAATTTAGAGACTACATAATAAAAATGTCCTGAAAATGTTTTAGTAATTATATCTAAGTAATTTTTAAAATATTCACAGTTAGTGATTATTAACAAATTCAAGCAAATAAAATACATTTTTTTCTGGCCTAATCAAAATGGGGCATGATTATTTTGTCTTTCCTAGAAACATAAATAAAATCATGGATTTTTCTAAGTAAATCATATCAGTAGAAATAGTGTACTTGTCATTCATTCTTGTTATGCTAATTTTTCTGAATTTTTAAATCCAATCAAAACTACATGAAAGGAAATAAGTAGAGTCATTTTAACTCTGTGAATTGTTTGTTACATAAGATTTCATTGCCACATGTGGAGCCACAGCAAACTTCTCTAAATGGTTCAGTCATCTTTTAGTTTGCTTCTTTGTTTATCATAAGCCCTAAACCAAACAAATCTGTTTTTGTCAAATTAAAAATCATCTCTGTTTCTAATTATATCTAAAAGATATAGATAATTGAGTATTAGTAATATTTATGCTATTAGAGGCACAGTACATAACACTGGACACATAGTTCGTCTTGTATTTAGAGTCCTAGATGTCTGTTAATGGAAAGAATGTGAGAAGTTTCAAGGAAATTTTGTAATGACATTTTGCCTCACATTTTTTCTTTCACAGTGGGATGGCGTAGGACCTCTACCCGACTGTGCAGAACCACCAAAAGGAATCCAGATGCTGTGGCACCCTTCAATAGTCAAACCCTACCTCACACTTCTTTCTGAGTGCTCAAACCCGGACACTCTAGAAGGTGCAGCAGGTGCCCTGCAGAATTTGGCTGCAGGTAGCTGGAAGGTATGACCTTTTACTCACAAGAAAATGTCTATATTTGTAACTAACAGTTAGGGAAAAAAGATCTAGATGTGGGAAATGTAGTAGCAATTCCACAAATGGATATCATTCAATTGTTTAAGAAAAAAATTATTTTGAAAGGACAATTAAATTTGATTTTTAAGCTTGAACAAATTTACCTTAAGTATTTCTCTTAAGAATATATAAATTAGGGAGTGAGGGATAGAATCTGGAATTCAAACTTTGAAAAAATGTTTTAAAAAATTTAATTTGTAATTGGGGAAATATATATGTGTAATATATATATGTGATATATATATATAGAGAGAGAAGTACCTATTAAATTATTCAGAAATGCTTAAAGATAGCTAGTATATGAGAACTAGTACAGTATGTTAAATATAGTGATAGAAAATTAATGCAATTTGTTTTACATTCATTTTTGTAATTATACTACCAACAATTCAACTTTCTAAGCACCATAACTTCATAATATTTTTGGAACATTGTTCATTACTGTCAAAGGAGGGAGCACTTGAATTTACATTTTATTATTTGCCAAGTCCTCATTTACTCTTTACTATAATTCTTTGGTGTACATACTACAGGTTTTATCAGTCCCAATTTACAGATGAGAAAACTGAAGCCTAGAGAATTGAGTAATTTTTTTATGGTCACCTGGTTTTTGAGAGTCAATGGTTAGATCTCAAATTAGGCATTTCCTGACTTTGTGCCTAACTCTATTAGTAGTGAATCTGTATTTGATCTTATCTCCACTGTGTCTCTTCTAGAAGGAAATGAATATAGTTTGTTTTAAAATAATGATAGTTGAAAAGTCAAGTCAACAACATTCATTAGATACTATGTGCCAGTCACTATGCCAAGTGTTGGAGTTAAAATAAGTGTGTTTATTTCTTTAAACAATGCAGATTACAATTCATCTCTTCCCTTTCAACCTTTATGACACTCATGTAATCTTTGTCATCTCATGTATTTGATCAAATCACCTAATGACCTCACTTCCCCTAACTCTAAAATGAAAATAATGGAATAGATGGCCTTTAAAGGTTCTAGTAGCTCTAAATCTTTATAGACACAGAAATCATACATATATGTATGTATATACATGTCTGCCACTAAAAAATTCCCTTAGTGAAAGATAATTAATAAAAGCTGTATAGTAATTAAGTAGCATAAAAAAGGATGTCCTATATAAGCACATGGAAAAAATTTTTAAAGGGGGGAAAGTTTGCCTTATTTCCCTAGAACTTGAAGTATCCATAAATTGTCTTTTGTCTGGTTAGACATTTATCATTTAAATATGCATCTATTACTTCACCACAGTCATAGAATGTGCCTACTATCTTTCCTTTCACCCACTGCATCCTGGGTCATTGCGAGTCATCTTGATTTCTTTCTTGCCACTGGACTTCAATGACTGCAGAGGTGACAGTGAGGCTGATGACTCTGAGCAGTTCTGCCTCACTTAATTCTGATTCATGTGCAAGACATTGCCGTTATGATGTCATTGGTCCCCTTCAAGAGTAAAGGATGAAGAACAACTGTTGCTTTCCTTTCAGTTTTTCCCTCAGCTTTATTTTCTCTTTACTTTAAAAAAAAAGAAAACTTCCTAAGGAGTCTTATTGTATTGCCACTTTATTTTATGATCACAGTTATTTTCCTTTTCCATACTCACTTCTGTAATTCTGCTTTCCTGGTGACAACCTAGCTATTGAGGGTGTTGATCAGCTTGGACCAGAAAATAAGTCTTACTGAGACTGATGTACCATTTTATCATAATCTGGACAACTTCCAATTCCTGAGTTCTTCAGAAGTGAAAATGACACATCTCTTACCTCCCTGAGTGCAGGACACCCATGTTATGGATTCCATACTTAGAAACTTAGAATGGCCGAATGAGCTAAAACTCACCTGTAATTATCATGTAGAAAAAAATCTTGATGAAGTGTTTCATCAGACAAAAATATAGATTTCTTTTGATTCAACTGCTCTGAATAATTTTTTGGATTCTCCATACTTCTCATCTTAAACATGTCAGGATGTATTAGGAGACAAAATAGAAATCAGCGTACTTTGGATCCCTATCAAAATTATTTCAATTCATTGTTCACACTACTTCTATTAAAATCATTTGGTTTCCTTAGTGCAGCATACTTGAAATATTTGGGAATTTTATTTAGGTTTTGAAATTATTTCTCCTGAAAATGTACATGTAAAATGTACCAGATTAGGCTTTCAATTTATCTTGTTGCCCATTTGTTTCTTTTTTATTTTTTCCTATGTTTCTTAACATAATACCTTTTTTTTTCCTTTTCCTCTAGTCCATTAAAAAGCTTTGACCTTAATAGAATTAGAAATAATAGAGTACCAGAGAGAAAAATTAAAGAAATAGACATTAATGTAACTGCAGTCTATTTTCAAGGAAATGCCAGCATCACTTATTTTTAAATATCCTACTGTCAACATTTCTCCTATTTTGTTTTACTGTGGAACCATTTTAAGACTGAAAATTTATGCCAATTTACATCTGTAGCCTGCAAGAATTAAAAATTAATATGTGGAATAAATTATCCCCACTGGCAAAGCTAATTTGATGATTTCTTATTTTAAAAATGGGCAAAGGGTCTTGTGATGTTGCTTTTAAGCAAGAGAGTCAATAGTTGATTCTTGACATTAAAAAATAGACTACTAAAACAGACACATGAATTCCATGGATGATCTTCCTAACTAGGTCAGGGTCATTACAATATAAATGTTCATTTTGTTGTTGTTATTCACAATACTGTTCCTTTTTTAAATGGTTAGGAATAGGATACATTTTTCTACTTCCTGCTCTGAATGGCTGGAATGTAACAAGATGTCAGTTTTTGGCTGATATTAAAGACTATCCTATCCTAATTACTAATATCTCCATGTTATAGATAAGTAACTGGGGCCCACAGAAGGTGACTTGTCTAAGATCACTAAATACTCATTTAGATCACTCAAATCCAGAGCCCCTCAAAATGTGTTTTTATAATAGAAGGAGTAATTTAATTGATTTGTTGTCTTTTTATATGATCTTTATTATGAGTATGACCAAAGTTTATAAGCCAATTTAAATTCACAAAGTATTGCATGCTAGTAGTACTTTACAAATATCCTATCTAAAGACATTTATTACATAGAAATAGATTACATATTATAGTTTAACCAAAAATAAACGTCTTTATAACATTATTGTGCATCTTAAAATTTTTTAGCTTTTAAATAGTAATAACAAGCTGTGAATATGATAGAAAGATGATGGCGTTATGATAGGGAAAATGGTAAAAATTTTCTGTTTATAGCTGATAGGAATTTCAGTCTTATTCATCTTCCCTTCACTTGTAGTTATTCTCAGTATTGTACCAACAATATAATATTTATAGTTATGTAATATAGTTTGGCTAACCTTGAATAACTATGATCTATTGGCTGTACTTCATTGTATTTACAACCTAATTTGTAAATTAAATTTACATTAAATTATAAAACACCAGATTAACCCCAAGAGAAGCATATCTGTTTTTACCATGTAGGGGATAGTAAAAAAGAAAGTTGTAAGAGCATAAGTCTTAGACATCTCCATATAATGAGATTTCTCTCTCCCCCATTTATGTTTATGTCTATTTTAATCTGTGACTTTTTCCTTTTATGGTATGATATATTCAATAATTATTTAAATTTTGATGTATTAATTAACAATACATTATGAAGAATCATTGTACCAATAATTTTCAAAGCTATAATGAAATCTTTGATATTTCCATTTTTCTTTTCTTTTGACCAAATTAGCAAGTTTTGACTAATTATGATTCTAAGAGGGAAAAATGTAAAAACATTTAGAATGAAAATAGGGGAAAGAAGCCTAATCTAGTAGAAATAACCACAGCCTTTGACTCAAATACTGGGTTCCTTTTAGTTTTTTTTTTTTTTTTTTTTTTTTTTGTAATCCATGTGACTTTAGAAGCAGTACGGGATGGATAGAATAGTAGAGTCAGAACATCTGAGTTCAAATCTAGGCATGGACACTTACTGTGTGGCATTAATAAATCACTTAAACATTCTCTGTCTCAGTTTCCTCATCTGTAAAAGGGTAGTAATTGTATCTACTTTCTAGGGTTATTGTAAGGATCAAATGAGATAATATGATATACTTTGTAAACCTATATAAATTTTAGGGTTTTTTAATAATTATTATTTCAGTAACTCTATGGATTTTGTCCAGCCTCCATTTGAGATGAGTGACCTTCTAATATTCCTTCCAACCATAAATCCTTTAAGATAAAATGAGGTTATGAGATGTAAAATATTCTGTGTCCCAAAATGTTCCATAGAAATTTAAGCTACCTCTATAATTATTATTACTCGTAAAAAACTACCATTTATGCATAGCAGAAAAAAATAACATTGTACAGATTTGGGAGAACCATCTCTATTTAAATATTCTTGAAATATGTCAATAATTTCTTGAAGAACATTTTGACCTAACTGAAGTTTAGAGAATGGACAGATAGTTCCTGGTTTTCAAAGTGTAGCTTCTTTCTATTTTCTAGCTCTCTAGAGCTGGCTGCTATGATTAACAGACTTTCCTGAATCCCCAGCTAAAATTGTGTGACTAGCTATCTTTGATACTATGGTAGTGATTGAGTCACCATGACAAGTCTGGGATTTTCTGAGTCTTTCATCAACATGTCAGAAAAGGAAGTCTATTCAGAGTTAAAACCCTGTTATTTTTATTTTATGCTGAATCCATTTTTGTGGGATTTTTAAAAATCATTTTAAAATGTAGAGTTTTCGGTGTTGGCCAGTAGATTTTTTTCAAGGCAAATATTAAGCTAGAAATGATGGTATTGCTTTTATAGCTGCTTCATTAGTACTTTCTGTTCACAGCTGGCAGATGTTGCACCACAGGTCAGAGGCTACATTTTGTTGAGAGCCATTTCAGATATTTGGAGGAGGTCCAGAATGAGAAGCAGAGGGTCACTGATACCTACCTTGATAACAAATTCTCACCTTTTAACAAAGCAGTCACATAGCCTTGTCACCAGGAAAACCCCAGAGAGACTGAAATAGAGCTTCCTATAGCTCAGTAGAGTACATTTGACAGTGTAATACTTAACTACTAAAAAGACATTTTTAAATGTCAAATTCATGTATTTGTTTGACACCTCTAATATTCTACAGCTTTCAAAATAAAGAATCTTGATACTTTCAGGAAAGGTCATTTTTCTAGGACATGTTTTTTAATTGAAAGTTACTGATCCTTAAGATTGTTTGGGGACTTTTTATCTAGTGAATGTGTCTTCAAAATTACTTTTACAGGGAAATAACTATGGGGAGGGAGAAGAGAAGATACAGCTAACAAGAGCTTACCTCGAAACAAATATAGGCCATTTTGCAAAAAAAAAAAAAAAGTCATCTTGCTTAAGAAGGCTATATTTTCAGCATTGCTTTTGTGTGTTTCATAATGCTTAGAAATGTCAGTTCTATTAACCTGACTGAAAAAACCCCAAAAGAGTAACAGTTGTCTTTGACAAAATCCCAAATGGTCATTGGTTCATCATATTAACTGCTTCTATTGTAAGTTACTCAGTATACAGCTCTCATTATAGAAAAATATTTTTTCTCCCCACTAGATAGCACTTGCTTTATGACATGACTGAATGAATTTTTAAATTAAGGAATTAATGAATTATCATAAATTCAATAACAGCAATATTTGAAGGATGAAAAGAGAAAAGTTCTTCCTACCAGCTTAATGTAGGAGACAGAGTGCCAGATTTGAAGGCAGCAGAAATCTGGGTTTGAAATCTTGCCTCAGACACTAACTGTGAAATGATGGGCAAGCCACTTAGCTTACTGAGAACCTCAATTAAATCATCTATAAACGAGGATACTTGCAATACCTACCTCTTTAAACTCAAATGAGATATTGTATGCAACACAAGTTGTAAACTTCTGTGTAGAATATATATCAGCTTTATTATTATTATTATTAGTAGTAGTAGTAATATTACTTCTTCAGTTTATCACTTCTTCTCTCAGTTAAAATTCAATCTTGAACCTGTGATAATGCCCAACAGTGATCAGCAGCTTGGCAATTTTTATTATCAGTGTTTTTAATGTTTTTAATATCCCTTAATGAAGATTATCACCATCATGAACTAAATTTAAAAAAAGAAAAAACTCAGAACAGACATTGTCTATTAATTTGCTAGTGATTGTTGGGCATTGACAAATTGCCAACCAATTAATTATATGTTCCAGTAGACACTAGAGGTCTCTTCCACTGTTAATCAAGATTATATATGATATAATATGATATAATGATAAAAAGCTTATATGGCAGCATCCCCTCCTATCTTAACGACCAATAAAATTGTTATGAAACAGCAATAGTTGTTCTGGAGAGAAAATGCCTAAAAAGAGAGCTAGGGATAGAAGAAAAACAAAATCTTAAAAATAGTTTGAAGGCAGTAAAAACATTGCTCAAGTATTAAATTTTAGGGACTGCTACTTCCAAGACTTGTAACAGTTTTAAATTTCTAGTACTTCAGTATTGGTTATTCTTTTTTCCCCTATTTTTTGAACTTTTATTTTGTAACTAATTTTGAATTTTATTCTAGATTTTTGTTAATATTCAGAGCATCATTTAAGGATCAATTTCCCTTTATTTCTTATACAAAAAACCAGAAAGACCAAATAAATACCTTTTTTTGAGGGATAAAAAGTCCACTGTAATATAATGAAGACAGCCTGGATTTAGGCAAGCTCTTGGTTCAAATACTTTACTCTGAAACTTACTACATATATAATCTTGGACAAACCACTGAATTAAGTGACCTGATACCAGAGACTTATCTACAATAAATAAAAATTCTAGTATATGTCTTGTGATCAGGACAGACTATACCTCTATGGCCACAATGGTGAGAAGAATGATAAAATTTATTGTCATACTGAAACATGTTAGGGTCCTCAAATCATTCTGAATTATCAAATAAAAATTAAGTGATTGATTCCTGGAGCCCTATATATTGTTAAGAAGGGACCTTAGAGGCTGTCAAATCCAATTCTGTAATTTTTATAGATGAAGTAATCAATTTAAAGCATCTCCAAATTTACCCTAAAAGTCGATATTGGGACGGCGTTTTATAGAAAATCACTTTAATAGACCTTTCACGAACAATTTACCTTTTAAGCTAGAATCTTGTACTTTAATGCAAATACCACATCAATAAACTAGCTTATATTTTAATAATCTCATTATAACATTAAAATAATATAAAATTTGGTATATTTTTTGAAATGTTTTATTAATTAAAAATCACTATGAATAAAACTTTTTTTTCAATAAATCAACAAGCATTTATTAAGCATTTACTATATGCCAAGGACTGTGCTGAGTCCAGAGCATCCAAAGGAAGAGGGAGAATGAATAGAACTTTTAACAGTATACTATTACAGTCTTCATTTTAGTTTGAATTACAGTTCAGTATTTTGAATTTCAGTTATTTTGAAGAGGGAAAACTCAATTCAATTTCCTTTCTAAACTTTCTCCTGGGAGAGAAGTCTATCTTAACAAAGATGACTAAGGAAGATAAAGATATTTGGAAAAAAATGTTGATATAAATTATGCTCCTTTGAAGATAAAGGCAGTGAGGAAATGAGATGGTAATTATTGTTATTAATTATTACAACATTTATATAGCACTTTAAGGAATAGCAAAGTTAGCAAAGTAAGTTGCAAAATACTTTACAAACATTATCTCATTTTAGTCTCACAATAATGCTGAGAGGTAAATGCTATTAATATCCTCACTTTATAGTGAGAAAATTGAGGTTGAGTGAGGTCAGATTACCCAGGGTTATACAACTTGTAAATATCTGAGACTGGATTAGAACTCAGGATTTTCTAAGTCCAATTCCAATATTCTATCTACTACATCACCCAACTATTTATATAAATATATAATATTAATATTGTATATATCTAATATAGTGATTTTTCACTTCTGTCACATAAAGAAAATGGCCTAGATTAAAGGGGATAAAAAATTTATGGATTACAAAACATTTTTGTTGAACTTCTGAAAATTCACCAAAGACTTTGCATGCAGACTTTACTGAATATGTTTGCTGATGTACTCAATAAGTACTAGAGAGATTTATTATTGTACACTAAAAAAGATACAGGAAATTTCAACAATCAAAAAAACCTCTCCTCCATTCTTTATAAATGAGGATTCCATACACATAAAGACAAAGAGCATTAAATGGTAACCAACAGAACCATTCATTTATTCAACAACATTCATTAAATGTTTTATAGATAAAAATTTCTGTTAGACAATAAAAAAGATTTTTAAAAGATGTTATCCCTGCCATTCAGAAGCTTAAATCTAGATGATAATATGAATAAACAAAGTTGAGAAAATGGGCAACTTTTGGAGGGAAGTGATGAAGTCTGGGTTGGAAATTTTGAGTTTGAAGTGCCTTTAATACATCTATGTAAAGATAGCCTCAGGTAGTTAGAAATGTGAAACCATAGCTAAGGAGAAAGACTGGAGATACATAAATTAGTTGCCATGTGTATTATGGCAATGCATAAATAAGTCCACCAGTGAGAAATATAAAAAAGGAAGAGAAGAGGGCTGAGGACAGCCTTACAAGGCTTTCAGTGGAATAAAACTCATGGCATCCATAACACAGAATGGATTGAATTTAAAATGGAATAAAAGCCATAGTTCTCATCTCCCTATTCTCTATGATATCTTCCAGGATCATAAAAAGTTAGCTGCATATTTTTATCTTTGAGAAAAATGACATATGATACTGCATGACTCCATTAATTTTTTTGTTATTTATGTTCTAATTCCTTCTAAAAGGGATCCAAGAAAGTTTATTAATATGACCAATACCAATAATACAACTCTGATTTCTATTCTCCCTGTTTTCTAGTGTATACCTTTAATTTTAGGGAAGAATCCAATTTTGATCCTTAACCAGTTAATCAAATATTTTTAAAACACCTACTGTGTGTCAGGCCCTATGCGAAACACTGGACATATAAGTATAACGAATGAAACTCTCCCTACTCAAAAGGTGCAGACTTTGAACTCTGAAATGGAACTTCTAGCTCTTCCCCCTTTTCAGTATTGAAGTTTTCTTTCCTCATAATAATGAGGTTTAGGAAACAGGGAGTTTTAATCCTAGCTAAGAGCTGCCCCAGGCTTCCTTGAGAAAATGATATGAAATAATATGGATGCATGGCCTAAGTCCGGAATGATGAGTGTGTGTCTGTCATTACTGATATAGGATGGGATGAAGTTTTTTTTTCTTTTTTTTTTTTAAATCTCGTATTTCATGCAGGGCTGTGAGGAGGATGTGGCAGGCATGGTTCATGCCCTACGTACACTGCCAGAAGGGGCACCCTGCCTGCCACAGGTGAGAGCCAGCTGGGGGAAAGGGGAAAGTAAAAAGTGTATGTAAGTTGTTTTTTTGTATGAGGCCTAGGGGATAAAAGATATAAAAAACCAGAACCTGCCACTCCAGAAGAAGTGATTGCCACAAATTAAAAAATTCTCTTTTGCCACCAACCTAATTTCATGAGTAGCATTTTCTAACTATAGAATGTGAACCTAATTTTAATGGTGGCACATTTTAATTTATTTACTTTTATGTTACTGCTCCATCTTACATACCTTCCCACACCACATACTTTATTTACCTTGCCTATAAAGGTGGGTATTTTTGATTTTCATTAAAACAACTGCTAGGCTTTGCCATCCTAATATCTCAAATTTAGAGTGGGATCAGGAAAGGATCCCTGTATTTAGAACCAAGCACCCTGAGTTTAAATTCCCAGCACTTATTAACTATATGAATTTGGGCAATTACTCAATAAGCATTTACTAAGTGTCTATCATAACCAAGCACTATGCTAAATGATGGGAATGCAAAGGCAAAAATGAAATAAATCAGCCCTGTCCTCAAGAAGCTTACATACCTCTTCAGGCCCCAGTTTTTTACCTATAAAATGAGTGATTACATTGGATGATTTCCAAGGCCCATACCAACTCTAACTCTATGTTCTTATGAATTTGTAAAACATTCGCTATAAAAAGGATTCCACTAAGTCACATAAGAGGTCAAAGCTAGCTTTTATATATTTCTTCATGTAAAATTTTTACAAAGTTATGGTGCTGGATCTATTGATCTCAGGGTTCAAAGAATAAAGCAAAAGCTATACTCCTGATTTACAATTCCTGACTTATGTATCACTTGCTATCTTCCATCTTTCTCTCTCTGTAATTTATTTTCTGAGTACTTCCCCAGTCAATTGTCTCCTAGAATTCAATTCTGCAAGTATTTTCTGGGAACTATCCCCTCTTCCCTTCTTAAATGTACTCCCCATTCAAACTTATTATCAGTCTTCCCTTCCTCAGAGCTCTTTTTTCATCTTTTTTAAAAATTTCCCTTGGTTTTACACCTTCCTCAATTCACCTTCCCTTTGTAGATGCTTACATTTTAGAGCACTGAAAATAACATACCTATTAAATAAACCCACAAACTCAAAAAATGGAATCAGTGGCATGAAAAGTGAAGTATAATTGAAACCCAAGTTTTATGTTTTTATTTTTGGAGGACAGAAATGTTCAGTAATGTTCTTTAAGCATTAAGTGTAATCTTTACTTCTCTATGTAATAATCTGAGGGAAAACAACAACAATATTGTAATATTTATAAACAGCATTCTCTTTCTCTCTTTTCTCTCCTCTCTCTTTTACCCTCTCCTCTCCCTCTCTCCCTCTCTCTCTTTTTCCCCCCTCTCTCTCCTCATCTGTCTTAACAGTGGTCAGTGTATATTCGTGCTGCTGTTCGAAAAGAAAAAGGTCTGCCAATCCTAGTGGAACTGCTGCGAATAGACAATGATCGGGTGGTGTGTGCAGTTGCAACAGCTTTACGAAACATGGCCTTAGATGTCAGAAATAAAGAATTAATAGGTATGGTCTTTATAGTTCATATTTCCTGAAATTTGCAGTGGTAATATTTGGCATGTGTGAATTAAGAAAATGCCTATTTATGAAGAATGTCCCGTTTTTCCATTTTTATTCTTTCTTATTATTTAAATCATAATTGAAAGTTAATAGAGAGAAAATAAATTTGGCTGCAATCTACTGCTTCAAAATTTCAGTCCACTTCATTTGAAGTTTGAGAAAATGGCAAAGAACTGGCTAAGGTAGGAAGAAAATCAGAAGAACTAGAAGGGTATGATTTCTCTGAAGCCAGGAAAGAAGAGTTATTCATGAAGAGGTGATTAATAGTGTCACATTATGTTTTGTTTTGTTTTTTTCCTGAGGCAGTTGGGGTTAAGTGACTTGCCCAGGTATCAGACAGCGATTTTTTTTTAAGACAATGCATTTGAAAAATCAAGTCAATACTCTACCCTGCCTTCAGCCCCAATAGAGTTAAAAGTTTTAAATAATACACTACATGTTAAAAATGAAATTGAACTTTACAAAAGAATTTAAATTTACTTTTGAAGTTCAGATTTATAAAATATAGGAAGTCTACTTAGACATTTCTAATCCTTGTTAATTAGACACAGAGTATTCAGTGTGAGAAACTACTTATATTCCTGTTAATTTATTTCTAATTATTTCATATATAAACTACATATTCTCCAAATTTGGGAATATGCTGAAGATCAATCTCATTTATTAAAGTATTTTTATTTGTTAAAGATGAAAGCAGTCATTTTATTTTAATTTTTATTTTAAATCCTCTCTTTTTTAAATTTTTTCAATTCTCTTTTTCTTTAATGGAATCCTTAGAAAATACCAAAGTGGCTCAGTTAACAAAGATTAATTCCAAATCAATTTCTTTTCAGAACCTTTTTTTTTAATCTGGCATAGACATAATTTAAAAGGCAGAGGAATTTATTTTTAGCATGTGAACTAGCTCTCTGACCTGCCTTAGATTTGGGCACTTCATTCCTCCTATGATCTCCCTCAAGTGATTGCCTGCTCTCTTGGTTCATAAGGGCATCCTCCCTCAGGATGTCCTCAGGTGGGACCTTGATGCTCTCTCCCTTTCTCTCAAATAACTAGGCTTCTCATACTTTAATCCACAAGGGGAAAGCTTGAGTCTGGGACACTGTCATTGCTACTTCCTTTACAATCTCTGATCCTTCCAGATTTAGAGATGGAAAAATAACCCTCCTGGATCCATACCTAGGCTCCATGTCTTTGGTAAAAAGATGATTACTCTTATAGTTTTTGAGCTTGCTGTTTAGCTTTTTATATCTTAGATTAGTAGTTCTTTAAATTTTTCAGTCTTGTTTTTCATATAGATAGATTTGAAATGCCCTATTCTTGGAAGAAAGCCAGTCATAACTTTGGTATAAAAAGTCATTTATTTATGTGATATCTTTCAGATTAGACTTGAAAATAAGAAGGGCTAACTCACATTATAATGACCAATAAAGCTACCATCCCATTTCTTTTGTCCTAAGGGGATTTTGTTTTATCATATTGTCAAGGTAGATCATTAAATATGGCTTAGAATAGTTTTATTGTTAGACAGAATTTTTCATCACAATAATATTTGTACTAACTGTGTTTGACCTATAGGGAAATGTATTATTCAACAAGAGATTACTGGGAAGGTGCTTATTTCTAGTTAATGCATGATGCATTTATTCAGCATTATGAAGAAAACAAAAGTAGTATAAAGCATGACCCCTGCCCTCTAAGAACTTATGGTTTTATCCATTACAGTTTCATAAGACTTGTACATGTAAATTAGTCAAATAAAAATTCAAGCCAAGAGATAATTTGTGTAGGACACTGCTAAAGTTCAGAGAAATTTTCCCTATGTGCCCAGGGAAAAATTCATTAAAGAGGCAAACTGATGAAATACCTTAAAGGATGGGTGAAATATAGATAAATACAGAGGATATGGTAATAAATTCTAAGTATATTGAAAAATGTAAATGAAATATGGGATAGAGAACAATAAAGATATTGGTATGGCCAGCATAGAGGTTTTATATTATTGTGGTAGTTGGATAACTAGAAAGGATCCAGTTTGCCTGGTAATTGAATGTCAGGGCAGGAATTTGAACATTTTTTCCTGTAGCAACAAAAGAGCTACTTAAGTTCTATATAGATTGTAGAGAATACACTAAGTCCTGAATGTAGAGAGACTAGTCGGGACAAGCTTTTGTCACAGTTCAGATTATGACTAGGTTGAGGGTATGTGCAGGGAATGGAAGCAATGGAGATGGCAAAATAGGAAAGAATTAATGGGATTTATGCAGATAGTAACTCTGGAAGATCATAGGATTATAGATTTGGAGCTGAGTGGAACCATAGAGGCTAGCTAAACCAACTTGCTTTTTTTTTTAATGGATGAAAATATTAACATTCAGAGAGGTCCTAAGCCATACTAATAAGGAGAGAGCACTGAGGTGTTAACTAAGATAATATTGGTACCATTATAATATTGATATCATTATTGGTACCATAAAGAAAGTCATTATCATGTTATTTAGAGCTATAAAAGACGTTAGAGATCCTTTTTCTTTTTACAGATGAAGGAAATTGATTCTCAAAGGCATTCAATAACTTGTCCAAATCATACATTTTATGAAGGACACTATGGATGCAAAGAGGTTTTCTAGTTCCAAGTCCAGCACTCTTTTCAGGAGAATCCAATGCAAGAGAGCCAGTTTGGGAGAAGGTGGGGAGTGTGGAATAATACTCTTTCCCCCCAATTACATGTAAAAACAATCTTTAACATTCATTTCCCAAACTTGGAGTTCTAAAATTTCTTCTTCCTTCTTCTCTCCTTCCCTTCCCGCTAAGATGATAAACAACTTGATATAGGTTATATATGTGTAAAATGATGCAAAAAATATTTCCATATTAGTCACATTAGTCACAGATCTCCCCCAAAAGACACACACATACGCACACAAAGTAAAAAATAGAATGCTTTGATTTACATTCAGACTCCATCAGTTCTTCCTCTGGAACTAAATAACATTTGTCACTATGAGTCCTTTGGAATCGTCTTGGATCATCGTATTATTGAGAAAAATTAAATCATTTATAGTTATCATTGTTGGTCAACAACATTGCTGTTTCTGTGTACAACGTTCTTTTGGTTCTCTTGTTTCTGTTCACTTTACTCTGCATCAATTCATTTAAGTCTTCCCAGATTTTTCTAAAATCCAGCTATTCTTCTCTTTATAGCACAATAATATCCGTTACAATCATATACCACAACTTGTTCAGCCATCCCCCAATCGATAGTTATACTCTCAATTTCCAATTTTTTTTACCATCACAAAAAGAACCACTATAAATATTTTTGTACAGTTTTTTAAACAGCATGTAGAAATTAAGGTGAACATGAGGAACTGTCCATCAACTAGAGAAGAACCTCCAGAGAGAAATCAGGTTATATTTGAAGCCACTAGAATTTGTTGTCCATCTGAGTGAGCTCATACATATAAATAGATAGTCATTAATAAATGCTTATTAAGTGCCAACTATATGCTAGGCACTAGAGATATGAATTAAAAAAAAAGAAAAGAAAATCCCTATTATCAAAAAGCTTGCAATTTAATGGGGGAAAAATATACAAATGGAAGCTGAAAAGAGATAGGGAGGTGCTAGTTAGCATTATATTCATGAAGTTAAAGATAGGCAGGAGACTGATAGAAGAAAAAAAATGTTCTGAGACCTTTCTAATTATTTGTTCTGCCCTGGAGTTCTCCAATAAGAGGGGAGAGGAAACTGAGGGTGCTGAAAAGATTTGTTGTAATTCAATGGTATCTGACTTTTTGTTACTCCATTTGGGTTTGGGGGTTTTTTTTGGCAAAGATACTGGAGTGTTTTACCATTTCCTTCTCCAAGGAAACTGAAGCAAACAGGGTCACACAACCGTAAGTATCTGAAAAGTATTGAGAATCAAAAGCTGAGTCAAACTAGAAGATGATGAAATTTCAGGAGATGAGCTTTATCCTAGGGAAGTATGGGGGAATGGGAGGGAACAGGAGTGTAGGCATTATCTTAGTAGAGTTGAAACCATCCAGTCACTGATGGAAAATAAAGAGATGAGGAATAAATCTTAGGAAATGTACACGGTTAAGGAACAGGAGGAAGAAAAGGGTCAAAGAAACACAGACAATTATAATGCTGTGACATCATCAAAAAACCCAAAGCATTTCATTTTAGCATTTCTCTACAAATTGGCTTTTTCCTTTAAAAAAAATTATCTGTCACAATTGGAAATCATTATGCAAGGCACCATCCTAAAGCCAATGAAAAGTGAAACCTCTGTCTTTCACAGCTCACAATCTATTGGGGAAGATAATATGCAAACTACAATTTGTAAATGAGATTTAGAGGATAAAATGGAGATGATATTTTAAGGTCAAAAAGGAATCCTGTTTTAAGAAAATGAAAAATGTATCACAATTTTAAACTATCATTCTGTTTTTGTGCTCAAAAATTTTTAGTCAGAAATCATGCTGCAACAAAACAAATACTAAGACAATATTTTAAAGAAGCATTCTGAATTGTTTGATCTCTGAATAGTCCTAGTGATGTGGGAAAGATTTGACATGAAATGTCAGTCATAAAGAGTTATTTAAACATGATGCAAGAGGATTTTGTTTATTTGCCCAATTAACTCCATTAACTTCTATGTTTAAAGAACATTAAAAAGCCGTGGAAAAGACTTAATTTGACCTTTTCCTTAAATTTGGGAGCATATTGATTTTGGATATTAGTATCAGATGTCAATCTTGAACATTTATCCTTAATTTCTTACACATATGAACTTTTCTCTTCCTTGGACAGAGGTATTTCGTATTAGTTGGCATAGGTGCTTTGAAATCAATAATCTCCTTTTTGGAGTCCAAAATCAGTAATTTATCCATCATCTGTCTGCTTTATAATTGAGTGGCATCATTTGCTTTATTTTTCAGGGGAAGTTAAAATAAAAGTAATAGTAAACTGCCAAGAAGTGGTATGACTTCTAGGCATCCCTTCCCTTCTGTTTCTAGAATGACTTCTGCTAAACAGCAACTGTTAGAGTACCATATTGGTCATATAAAATTAGAACTCTAAAATCAGATGTCATCAGGCAAGAAATAAGAATCAATCATGTAAAAATAGATGTAAAATAATCACAGTCATATGCATTATAGGATTGAGATGCTCCATCTTTAGCAAGGAGACATTTAAGTACAAGGAATTTAGTTTGTATCAGCATTCTTTTTAGAGCAAAGCAAATGCTCATTTTCCTCTCCTATTTCAATAGTATACTTTGGTAGATCTGTAACCTTATTATCTGCCTGTGTATTTCTTTGAACAATGCAGATCACAATCCATCTCTTCCCTCTCATTCTTTATGACACTGGTCCACATTATCTTTGTGATCCTGTGTGTTTTATTTAATGTCTTTAAAACATTTTTCTGAGAAGACATTCATAGATTTCATCACTGTCAAAGAGCTCATAACATACAAAAAGGTTAAGAACCCTTAATACAAGATAAGTAACTTGGCCAAGGTCACTGAGATAAAAGGGATTGAACTTAGGTCCTCTGACCTCACATCTCCTGTTCATTCCATTATATTATTCACCCTTTAGATTTCTCTCCATTTCTCCAATGTCTTCCTATCCTTCAAGGTCAAGATATTTTCTTTATGAAGACTTCCCTTTCCATTCCAAGCTGTAAGTGAAGTTTCAACTCTCTTACAAATATACATATATATATATACATATTTATATTTTTATATATGTATGCATGTACATACATATGTATATAGTCTTATTCAGAACTTCATTAGAACTTTGTCACTATGACGTCTCTCTCCTTTTTATCTTTAAGTTGTATTATTTACTTTTATATTTTTCTACATTTAATTGATACAAATCAACTTTCTTAAAAAGGAGACTGAGTCTAAAAAACACTTTATTTAGTGAATACTTGACTTATTTACAAAAGTGTTACTTATCACTTAATCCTGTTTGCTTCATTTTCCTTGTCTGTAAAATGAACTAGAGAAGGAAATCACAAACTTTCATAACAAAACCCCAAATGGGATCATGAAGAGTTGGATATGACTGAAAAACAACTGTACAACAACTGATATTAAAAAACAAGTGTGGTAGCTCTATTGTTCTTAATGATTTAAAAAATTGTTATTTTTTCCTATCTTTTCCAGCTTTCTTTGTCACTTTTGTCACTTGTACTTTCTGATTTCACACAAAATGCCTTTAAGATGACTGCTCATTTATTTTTCTCATTAAGCTTTTATAAAACAACAACAACTGGTTTTGCTTTATATTTATGTGTTTTTCAAGGTGATATTACCATCATTCCTTTCTTTGTGATTTTTATAAGTGAATTTATATTCCTTATTTGTGTTGTCCTTAGCTGTCACATCATGCTGCTTTACAAACATGGTGATGCATGCCTGTGATCACTGTTACTGGCAATCCTGAGATCCTAATAGGTTGCTCAGGATTAGGAGTTCTGAACCATAGGATGCTTGGTTGTTTAGTCTACACTAAGGTACCAGTGTTGTAATCTAACATGGATGGGAATGGGGTGACAAAGGAGGGAAGATGTAGCCAAGACTGAAAATGGAAGAAGACAAAGTTCCAGAGTCAATTAGAGGTTGAGTCATGTCAATGAGTAGACACTGCATTTCCAGCCTAGATGAAATAGGAAACCTCACCCTTAAAAAATTAATAGTAGGAAAAAACTGGATTAAAGTAAAAGAATATGAGTCTGAATCCTAGTTCTGATACTTGGGGGTCACATGGGTACTAAGTAAATTTACTTCACCCTTTAAACCTATCCCCATCATTATAATTAGGAGTTTGCCCTAGATTTGGACTTCTTATTTTTTGAATATTTTTGAATAAAGAATTAAGTCTTGGTGAAATATTTGATACCTTTTACTGTTACCAAATTTTATACAACCCTTACATTCACTTACATGATTGTGACTCAAAGTTTAAGAAGCTTTGCACTAGATAACCTCAAAAGTCCCTTCCAGCTATCAATTTGCGGTGGTTTTTGTGAAAAGAGATATTCGGGATGTTTAAGTTTAAATTTTATGTTTATTAAATGAAGAATAGAATAGTTAGAAATATTGTGGTGAAATAAGAGCCAAAATCTAGTAAAAAAAATAGTTAATGTACTTTTGAAATAAGTAGTGAGATAAGACTCCAGTGTTGATTCTAATTCTTGCTCCCACTTTGGAAAATTAATGGGATGGTATAGATTAGAATGGCACAGAATAATTTGGTGAAAAGAATGGGGATCTTATCAGAGAGCTAACAGAGTTATTTCAGTGTACGTTAGAACCCTAAGGGACATCAGTCAATCCTTATGATTTCTTCATCCCAACAATGTCTTATGAAATCACATAGAATTGTTCTTGTCTTGGGTGCTCTCTCTATATCTGATGAATGACTGATTAAATAAATAAATGAATTAACAAATGAATGCATAAAATAATGTATCTGGAAAAATGAAAAATAGCTTTAAGATATGATATATTAAAAAATAGAATGAGTAAAGAGAAAAGGAAAAAGAGACTTCTTTTTCTAGGAGCTTTTCACAAAATCAAATATATTTAGAGTAAAAAGTTTAAATCTCTTTAAATCTAGGGATATATTCCATCTTGCAGTTGTATTAAGTGGTTTTAAAATTAGTATTAAAATAGCAACATTTTCTTGTTACATTTCTATGGATTCCTGATTGTCAAATATTTATATTGACAGTGTTCTCTCCTCTGTAAGTTTTATATTGGCAGAATTAAGAGTTCCTTCATTTTATTGGGCACATGCCATTTTTCTCCAGATAAGGTATATAAATATACATAATTGCATGCTGTTAAATGGCTTTCTTCAACATTTTCATCCTTTAAAACTACAATAATATATGAGCTCTTCTCAAATTACTTCATGCCCTTTGCATCACCCATTTGTGTATTTCCAAATCCAAACATCCAATCACTTTATTTTATTAGAACTTCAAGTATAAATTGTAGAATCAAAGGATCATAGAGCTAGAAGGGACCTTAGAAATCACTTAGCCAAAACTTCTTGTTTAACAGTTGTAGAACCTGTAGGCTTGAGAAGTGATACCTTTTCCTTATGACCACAATAGTAGTAGTTGTTTTAACATAGCTATCTGATACTCAATCCAGGACTCTATCCATTACACTGCCTTGGCATTTTCAACATAAAGTTAATCAATTTCCTATTGTGCTTTGTAAGTCAAGAAGTACGTTCATTTAGGGAATCTTACATTGATTTATGTCCATATTCTATGGTCAGTCATAACATTTTGGTGCCTTTTCTCTTATGACAGCTGATTAAACACATAGAGGCAACTAAATTCTCTCCTTTATACTCAGAGTTAAGAAGCAGGATGAGCCAAAATAAGATATGCCTCCAAGGTTACAGTGGATTTTTCCTTGCAAGTTTTTGAACCTTTATCATATCTTTCTGCATTATGTCTGTTGTATTATTTGGAAGTAAAAGCAAATAGATACTGCAGGTCCTTTCATACTATTAAAGAAAATTTAAATAACACATTCCTAAAACTTCTCAAAAATTTTAATAATTAAATGAAAATGAAAGAATATAACAAAATGGACATTGATCATAGGGCTAATTAATTTTTCAAAGACAAGATGATGTGTTTTTTAAAAAGTAAATTTATGTAATCATGATTCAGTTTCACATAACCTTCTTGGTTCTGATTTTTGTAAGGAAATATTCTTTTTTTAGTGTAAAGTACAAAATTAAAAAAAAATTAAACACCAAAACAGGAAAAAATTTCTAAAAGAACTTAACTAATCACTTTTTCCTACCACAGCTGCAATTTTTCTTCTTTTTTGTAAAACCAAGTTTTTCTCTAAATCTCTTCTATCCAAAAAAAGCTTCCTTTTCAAAGATTTTAATGAAGTAAAAATTGATATATTCCTTATAGAAATTATAACTACTACATATAAACATGAAAACCTGATATCAAGTATAGAAAATTCTGCACTTAATGAAACAACTTTTCTAGACATTTCAAAATATTGCTTAATCATATTTTCTTCTTCATTTTCTTTCACTGTAAGTAATTCTCACTCATTGCCTCCACTTTCTCAACATTTCATCACTTTAAATGATATAAAATTAAAGCAGTGGTGGGTAATTCCTCCAGTGATATAGGTCCCAACCTTTTAATATATTAGCAAATTGTTTCATGAGTTACTTTGTTCTCCCACCCTCCAGTCCCACTCCCAATTCCTCAGAGTAGACATAGCAGAGCATGGAACAAGTATCTAGGTTTATCAACTACCTTGTTCTCCAGTATCTGTACTCTTGACTGAAACTAAGACAGTTTGTGACTTGGGAATAGAATTGTACTAGGAGCCAGCTAAGAATGCAAGGCAAGGGAATCCACTGATGGGGGGGGTGTTATTTTTTTTGTCTTCCTTCCTTCCTCCCTCCTTCCTTTCCTCCCTCCCTTCCTCCCTCCTTTCCTCCCTCCCTCCCTCCCTCCTTTCCTTCCTCCTTCCCTCCCTCCTTCCCTCCCTCCCCTTCCTCCTTCCTTCCCTCCCTCTCTTCCTTCCTTCCTTCCTTCCTTATCTTCTAGGAATATACAAAACTCATATTATCTTTTGAAATGCTACATATTCTGAAAGAATTTTACACGAGTTTTCTGTCAGACTAGAAATGCTTCTTCAGACTCTAACAGCAGATGTTGTTTTAATTAAAACACACATCACTTCAATTAGTATTTTAAAGAGAAGCCTAATTTCCTAGACAAGGTGATTTATCAGATCACTCTAAGCCTGGTTGCTTTAATAACTTCATTTCACTAGCCAATCTCAGAGGAGGAAGGAAGCTACAGAGTAAATTTGGAGCTAAATTTCCATCAACACATTAGGTGGTTATGGGAAGCCAAACATCAAAAAACCCAGAGACTAACAGAATCAGCACTGTTGCTCCATTTGAATGAGGTGTATTATCCCAAGTAAAGTTAGGACACCTGTTAGAGAATTGAGAGACCTGGGAGAAGTAAAAAAGAGTTACTTGGAAAAATAGCACTCTACATAAATGGAAGACTAAATTATTATTTTATGAAATGAGACTTAATGAATCCTCCATTAGGATTATTTCATAATTTGAGACTAGAGTGAGATAAGTGGAAGCAAATTAAAAACTGTTCACGGTTTATTCAAATTTAATTGAATCGTTATAGACCCTAAAACAGGTATTCTTAACAGCTTTTGTGTCATAGACTTCCTGGAAATCTGATAAAGTCTATGAACTCAGAAAAAAAGTTTTTAAGTGAATAAAATAAAATATGTAAGGTTACAAAGGAACCTGATTCTTTAAATACAGTTATACAAATATTTCCTTAAGAACAAGTTCATGGACCCCAAGCTAAATACTCCTGCACTAAAGAAAAATACTCACAGACACATTATTAAGGGAGTCTTTTCTATTTGACCATTAAGAGCAGAGGGAAATCTTTCATTTGAGAATGCTGCTTATGAAAATTATGAAATAGTCATGCTCAAATAAATAATTTTACAAGCTCCTAAGAGAAAAAGCACCTTTAAAACTATGGGTTTTTAGATGCTTCCTGCTCAGAACCAGAATTGGAATGAAAAGTCATAAACAAGCACATGAGCTTATTGTTGAAATTGAGAGTGATGACTCCGACTATTATTGTTAGTTTTATATGATAATTATTTGTGAATTACTTTCAGAGAAATTTGTAATATGATAACCTTACAAGTACCTGTCCTTTTATAATTTGACAAATCTAGAAGAAATTAATATTTAATTTAATAAGAAATTAAAGAGGCAGAATGTATATGAAATGGAATACATAGTACTTTGCATTGTAGCATTTAACTATCTGAATAATTTCCTGCCAACTAACTGGTTTTAAAGGGTGACATGTTATAAGACAAATGCCATGGTATCCTGCTGCTTAAAAATAAGCACATGAAATCTTTGTTTTCAGATTTATGAGTTCCAAAACTCATCTCATTAATATTGAGTCCAGAGAACTGAGGAAAGGTGTTTAAAGCTATATTTGGAGTAATACATGCTGGTAGCCTGATGGATTAAGTAATGTGGTCTTCAATTTAAGCCAAATTTAAACCAAAACCATAATGCCACAAAGGAGTGTAAGAAAAGAGGATCTAAACTTTCTAATTTTTTAATCTATATGGGAAGATGTGGTTGTAAAATACAGTTAGGTTTCATGTAACTTCCCTTCCTCTATAGGAATACAGGAACATTTTTTCCCTTAGGCATAAATGGGATAAAGTGAAGGAGAGATAAGAGAAGCTGACATCAGGGAAATACACTTATATTTCAAATACCTGAATGACTTTCATGTGAAAGATAGATTAAATCCATTTTATCTGATTCTATAAGGCATAATTAGAAGCAATAAGCTGAAGCTGTGGAGAGGCAGTTGAGGTCTGATGTCAGAAAATGCTTCTTCATAATTAGAGTTATCCAGAAGGCTGACTCTGCTTTTTTGTAGGGGGAACACATTTTCAGGAACAAGATTAGCTTTGATGGACAACGAGATTACTTCCAACTCCAATTCTATAATTCTAGGAGTGACTGGTCTTGTGGTTTATATTGACAAATGTTGGCTAAAAACCTTAGAGTCAAAGCCACACCTTTACCAACAATGTCTTTTTGTAACTGTTTTACCACATCTTTGCCAACATTTGTCATTTCTGTTTGTCATCTTTGTCAGTCTGATACATATGAGGTAGAACAAGTTATTTTGGCTCCATAATCATTAGAAATTAAGAACATTTTTTTGTATCACTGTTGATTCATTTCTTCCTTTGAAAATTGCTTTGAACCCTCTACTAAAATATTCTGGAAACCACTTTATTTTACTGGAATGGTTGTAGAGTGAAATCATTTCACAAAATATTTTGAACTAAATGTATTAGTTATTGTACTTTCAGAGAACATTAGTTTCTGTGAAGTATGTTGTTTCAAGGAGAATACTGGTCTCAACTTGCAGTATCACTAATAATATTAATAACTGGGGTTAAAACATAATTTCAGCTATTACTAACAGCAAAGGAGAAATCATAATAGAGATGTCAGGAGTTTATTTTGGCATGATTTTTCACAACTCACATTGAAATTAAGATATCTTAAACCTCTTCACTTAAGGATTCTAGCTTTACCTTTCCATTTCATTGCAGCTTATTCTGTTTAATACCAATTTAAACAATAGGCCAGTAAGATCATGCAAAAATAATATTCATTCAAAATCTTGAAATAAAATATAAGCTTTAAGTATCAGCTCTTTATTTCTGTAAGGTAGGTTTCCTCCCAAAAGATGTGAAATCATTTAGTGCTGGAAGGGATCCAGAGGGTAGTCTCATTTTACCTTTTTTTATTTTAATGATGAATAAACTGTGAGCATAGTGGTACTTTTGACAAAAATAGAAAAGTTTGGAATGGGGTTAAATTTTGGTGGTAATATAATAGGATCAGTTTTGGATATGTTGAGCTTGAGATATGTATAGGACTTCCATTTTGAAAAGCCTGTTAAGGAGTTAGTGACTTGGAACGCTATCTCAATGGAAAAATTGAGCCTTGAGAGAGAGAAAGACAGAGATAGAAACAGAGACAGAGAGAGATTTATAAATCATCTCCACAGCATTTCTAAATTCTTTCCATCCTCTCACAATGGGATATGTTCTAACATTTCTAATAAAAGATTATCAAGGGAAGCAGGGAGAAGTTAAATGTAGCAAATTATCTCATACAAAAGAGGTATGAATGAAAGAACATTTGCAGTGGCACTGTGGGGCAGACATTAAAGAAACCTTCTCATCAAAACTGGAGTAAATTTAAAATAAGATATACTTCTAGTTGGGTATAAAAGTCTTCTTAACTTACAAAGAAATAGGAGGGCAAGGGAATAGGGTGAGGGATGAACTCTTAAAAGGGTGTGAAGAGTAGGAAGAAAATAGTCAGGAGTAATTACGCTTCTGAGGAAAGGTAGGATAAAAAAAGGGAAAAATAGAGATAAGCAGAAGGAAATACACAACTAACAAATATAACTTTGAGTGTGAATGGCATGTGCTCCCACATAAAATGTAAACAACAGAATGGATCAAAAACAATATGTTGCATACAAGAAATACATTTTAAAATGAAAGAAACATAAAATGAAAATAAAGCATTTGAGTGGAATTTATTAAACTTTAGCTGGGATTTTTTTTTAAAAAATAATAGAAATTAATCTCAAAGATAAAGCTAAAATAGATTTGATTTAAAAAGATAAGCAGGGAAAGTACATTATATTAAAAGGTACCACAGATAATGAAGTAATATCAGTAGTAAGGATATATGCACCGAATGGTATAGTATCCTAATTTATAGAAATAAAAGGTAAATGGATTACAGGTGGAAATAGCAAAATTATAACAGTGAGGACCTTTGAACTAGGTGAATCTAACAAAAAATAAATAAGAAAGATGTCATGGAGATAATAGAATCTTAGCTGGATATGACAGATGTGGAAAAAATTAAATATGAATAGGAAGGAATATGCCTTTTTCTCAGTAGAATATGGAACTTTAAAAAATTTTATTATATATTAGGGCATAAAAATGTTATAGTCAAATGCAAAGAAGCAGAAACATTAAATATATCCTTTGCATTTAATAAAGGACCATGGAAACATGAATTAAAATGAATTGCAAACTAAATAATTAATTTTAAAGAATGAGTGAATCAAAGAAAGAATAAATTTTATTAAAGAGAATTACAGTAATAAGATAACACACCAAAACTTAAGAGATATAGCAAAAGTGGTAATTGGAGGGAAAATGTATATCTTTAAATGCTTACATCAATGAAAATAGAAAAAAGAGCAGATGGATAAATTAAAATCTTCAGTAAAATACCAAATTGGAAATCCTAAAAAGTAAAGGTAAGATTAATAAAACTGAATGCAAGAAAACCATTGAATTAATAAATTTAAGAGCTGATTTGTGAACAAGAAACAATAAAAAAGATAAATCATTGATTAACATGATTTCAAAAAGATATTAAAACAAATCACTTGCATTAAAAGATGAAAAGGGTGAATGCACCATTAGTAAAGATGAAAATAAAGCATTATTTGGAGTTATTTTGTTCAATTATATGCCAATAAATTTAAGAATTTAAATGAAATAGAAGAATATTCACAAAAATATAAACTGCCCAGAATAACAGAAGAGGAAATAATATATCTAAATACACTTATGTTAGAAAAAAAACTTAATAGACCATAAATGAACTTCCTAGACAAAAAGCATCAGGACAAGATGTATTTACAAGTAAATTTCACCAGACATTTAAAGATCAGCTAATTCCAATGTTAAATTATTTGTAATAATAGAAAAGAAAGAGTCCTACCAGATTCCTTTTATGAAAAAAAATATACCTGCTGATACCTAAACAAAAACAGAGAAAGAAAATTATACATCAATTTCATTAATGAATATTGATGCCAAAATCCCAAATAAAATATTAACCAGGAAACCAGAATAGACAGCTAGGTAGACAGAGTGGATAGAGTTCATTGCCTAGAATCATGAAGTCTCATCTTTCTGAGTTCAAATCTGTTCTTGGGTACTTCTTAGCTATGTGACCCTGGGCAAGTCACTTTATTCTGTTTGTCTCAGTAGTTTCCTCATCTGTAAAATTAACTGGAGACAGAAATGGCAAATAACTCCAGTATCTTTGCCAAGAAAACCCCAAATGCGATCTCAAAGATTTGGATACAATTGAAAATGACTAAACAGTAACAAAATACTACAGCAATATGTCACAGATTACATACTGTGACCTGGGATTTTATACCAGGAAAATAGGGCTGGTTCAATATAATGAAAACTATTAATGATATTGATTATAAAATAAATAAAATGAACAAAAATAATGTTATTACATTAATAAATGCAGAAAAAGCTTTTGACAAAATACATTGACTTGAAAACAGAGGTATAAATGGGTTTTTTTTTCTTATATTTAAGCATCATCCACTTAAAATTTTCAGCAAGTTTTCCCTGTACCTGGGATAAACTAGAATACTTTCTAATAAAATCAGGAGTGAAATGAGGATACTTATTATTACCAATATTATTCATTATTATACTAAAGATGCTAGCAATAGCAGTAAGAGAAGAAAAAGAAATTAAAGGAATCAAAATGACCAATAATGTGATAAGACTATTTCTTTTTGCAGATGATATGATGGTATACTTGGAAAATCTTAGAGATTCAACTAAAAAATTAATTGAAACAATAATTTTAGCAAAGTGGTAGGTACAAAATAAATCCTCATTATCAGCATTTCTATATATTACCAACAAAGCCTTCAAGAAGTGATATATTAAAAGATATTTCATTTAAAGTAACATTAGACAACATAAAATAGCTGGAAGTATTCCTGCCAAGACAAAATCTGGAACTATGTGAATTATAATATACTTTTTGTACAAATAAAATCAGGTTTAAGTAACTGGAGAAATCTCAACTGTAAGCCAAGCCAATATAATAAAAACTACAATTCTACCTAAACTAGTCTACTTATTCAGTGCCTTATCAGTTAAACTACCAAAAAAATGATTTTATTGACCTAGAAAAAAATTAGTTCTTTTGAAAAAACAAAAGGTCAAGAATATCAAAGAAATTAATGGAAAAAATGTAAAGGAAGGAGGTCTAGCAGTACCAGATCTTAAATTGTACTATAAGACTATAATTATCAAAACTATCTGACACTGGCTAAGAAAAAGTATGTTGGATCAGTGGAATAGAGTAGGTATACAATCTACCATAGTAAATGATTATAGTAGCTTCATTATTTGATAAATTCAAACATCTAAGCTTTGGGAATAAGAATTCACTATTTGGTAAAAATTGCTGGGAAAAATAGAAAGCAGTCTGACAGAAAGTAGGTATGCACCAATATCTTATACCATTTACCAAGATAAGGTCAAAATAATTACATGAACTAGACATAAAGGAAGATGTCATTGACATATTTCATAGTTTGTCTAGGATTTATTCAAATGACTTCTGAGGTACCTTTCTATCCTCTTATTGTAAACCTGAGGTCAATTTGGTACCATATCTGTGGATGAAAGAAAAAGTGGTAATCCCATTGTATTCTGTTTTGGTCAGATCTCATTTGGATCAGATTGTCAATTGAGTAGAGGAACTATAAGAGCTAGGTTCAGACAAGTATTTCTAGGGTAACCTGAGAGCACTGAAGGTAGGTTTGGACAGAGGAAATGAATAAATGTTAATATTAAGCCTATTATGTTCTGAGTATTGAGTCAAATGTCTTTTTTTAATAATAAATATTTCATTGGATTCCCACAACATCCCTATTATTATTCTCATTTTGCAGTGGAGGAAATGGGGGCAAAAGGAAAATTAGTGACTAACTCAGCAATTTTCAGTGTCAGAAAATGAAGCCAGATCCAGTTCACTATACTACCAACTGCTATAACAAACAATAAGGAATCAACAACTATGAAGTTGAAATAGACTCCCCACAGCCATCATGGCTATACATGCAAAAGAATTCCATTTGTAACGTACCTGACTAGTGATCATTAAGCCTTTGCTTGAAAAACCCTAGGGAGGAGTAATCCCCTAAAACCCCCCAGATAGCCTATTCTACTTTTGGTCAGCTCTAATTTATTAGGAAGTTTTTACTTATCTCAAGCCTAAATTTATGTCTTTGCTCTTTCCTCCCATGATTTGTAGTCTGCCCTATTGGGCTAAGCCAAGTAAACTTCATCCTTTTGAGGGACAAATACCCTTGAAAGAGGAGAGAACTTAAAAATAAATGCTCTCTGTATTGTGGACAGTTTTATAAATCTCTGAGAGAGCTCCCCTACCTCTTACCACCTTCAATAATTTCTTCCCTATATAAACTACTAAAACATTTATCAAATCTATCCCACAAATTAAAGCTCAATCATAAATTCATCAGTCAGCTAGATTTTCTAATTAAACTATAAGCTTCTTGAAGACTACCATCATTCCTAACAACACTTTAGCTTCCTTGGCAGCTAGTATAGTCTGGACTCAGAGACAGTGCTTAGTGAGTACTTTTTAGCTGACCAGTTGGTGGCTTGTATCCTGTAAACGGCCTTCCTCTTTGAATGATGTGTAAAAAAATCTCTACATAGAAGTAGAGCAAGGGGGCAGTTAGGTGGTGCAGTGGATAGAGCACCAGCCCTGAAGTCAGGAGGACATGAGTTCAAATCTAGTCTCAGACACTTAACATTCCCTAGCTGTGTGATCCTGGGCAAGTCACTTAACCCCAACTGCCTCAGCAAAAGCAAAAAAAAAAAAAAAGAAGAAGAAGAAGTAGAGCATATTATTCAAATATGGTCATCAAAATGAGTAGAGTTAGCATCTCTAATGAGTTAGAAATGGTTTCCACAAGCAATTTTCACATTTTCTTTTTCTATACTACAGTTTCCTTGGGGGGACTATATGGAGAAAAGTAGGGAAATACCTCAAGTGAAATGCCATGCAATATTTAGGGATTACAATCAGAACTAATTAAGGATACAGTAGGAATTTTATACTAGATCATATTTTCATGTCTCCATGTGAAGTAATAAGACAACGAATACTGTATTTAAAGCCTCTGGGGGACTAATTAAATAAAAATAAGTTCAGCTCTCATGATTGTGGAAACTTCCCCTAAAAAAATTGACATACATATCATAAAAGTCTGTCTTATTTGCTGGATTCAGTTCTTAAAAAATTATAACTAGATGTAGCTGGAAATTATTGGCATTTTTAAAAAAAGTTTTAATAAATGATATGTTTAATGGTGGTAGCATAGATTGTCAGCATACTGTTAATACATTTGGAAATTTATTTTATGATTTCTTTTTTTAAATTCTCTTTACCTGTAGAAATGACCTCTACTAGGATTCTGGTCTTTATACCTTCACTATCACTTCACACATGCAGGCAAAACCCAGTTTATCCACAGGTAGACAACTATTTCTTGGCTCATTAACTAAAACAGATTCTTCCTGGAAATAAAATTTTGAAAAGCAGATAACAGCTATTGATGTGTCTCTATAGACACTAACTGAAAATATAAGATAACAAATATACTCAAATTATTTTTGAAAACATGTAGGTCACATTTCAAAGAATTTTCAAATTTTACTTAATTGTTAATTATAATATTCCCAAATGTCTGTAATAGTTTATCAGTGCTTTGCCATTTAAGGGATTGTTTCTGTTTTATAAGCAGCTATGAAAAGAGCTCAGGATCAATCTAACTTAAAAGAGTAGAAACTCTGGCTCTCTAACTGTGTTCTCTAAACTTGGAATGCCTTTGGGCAGATCACTTATTTGATTTAAGGCAAGTTTTTCAAGGTTGTTATTCATTTCTTCACTTTCTTCTCTGATTCACTCTTTGGTCTGGATTTTTAAATATAATCCCTGAGACTCTGAGATATTATACAAGCAGGTGCAGTGGATAGAGTGCCAGGCCTGGAATCAGGATAAGTTCAAATCACAAAGAGTTACTAAGAGCCAGACTTGAATGAAAGGACTGAACTTTGGGATTAGGGAAAGGAGCTAGGTAGCTTAGTGGAAAAAGCAGAGAGCTTGGAGAGAGGAAGATTCAAATTCATGAGTTCATATCTGACTCAGACACTTACTAGCTGTGTGACCCTGAAGCAATTTATTCAATCTTGTTTGCCTCAGTTCCTCATTTGTAAAAATGAACTAGAGAAGGAAATGGCAAACTAATTTAGTATTTTTGCCAAAAAAAACTCTAAAATGGGATCACAAAGAAGTAGACATGACTAAAATGACTGAACAACAGCAAGCTGAAAGCATATTGTAGTTTTCTTATCCATATTTACTATAGAAACTGCTTTTACCCAGTAAATAATTCATATTTGGCTGTCCCATGGAATAGTCCTCTTGAGGATATCACTTATTCACATACCAGGTATGGTTTAAATGGTCTATTTTTAATACAAGTATCATAATGAATACATAGAGGAGTTCTTAACTTTTAAATAGATAAATTTAAAAATTCAGGTTCATCTATGGCCAAAATTAATGTATATGAAAATATCACACAGAAATGAATCTTTTAGTTCCAAATGTAGTTGTTTCAGTGTAAGAGTTTTTTTTTTTTCAAACAATGCTTAATACAATACCTGACACATAGTAGGTACTTACTAAAGGCACTGATTTGGCATGACTTGACATTTTAAAGATTTGTCATTTTCTCCCAGAGCACTGAAATAACTTATGAAGAACTTTGAGATCTTTGGTCCAAGACCCTGGGTAAAAAAGTGCTCTGCTCTAACTGTGTAGTAAAATATTACTAATATAAAATACATACATTTCAAATAGACTAAAGAATGGCAGTTGCATCCAAAAAAAGTTCTTTTGGATAAAATTATATTGGCTGCATGCGGTTTTACTGTACTTTGTGCAATATTTAGCAATTGAAGTCATTAAACGATTAGAAGACTAAGAAGGTTTCCAGGACACATTAATTCCTTCTCTTTACTTTGCCTTTTATAGTGCTTTCTAAATTGAAATCATCTTACTATTCCTTTTAACAGAGAAGAGGTAGTGACTCAGAGCCAGCAAAACAGAGGTTCAAATCTTATCTCTGACACATTTACTTGTAATCTTGAGCAACTGTATTAACCACTCCATATCCTACAATGCTGATCTATTTTCAGCAATTTTCCTGACCAGGAGTTCCTTACATTAGTGAAATCATAGGACAGCAAGACAAAAACACACATATTGAGCACCTACTATGTGCAAGAGGCTGTATTAGACACTGTCTCAAAACTGTAATTTTAGACTTAGTTTGCAATTTTTGCCTTATTGGTAAAACTGGTTAAAAAAGCATTGGTTCAGATCATATATGAAATGTTCATATTCCTTTTTCTCCACATTTTATCTGCACATCTCAGTTCTGTCTCATTGGGATTGATTGAGGTTGTCAGATTGGACATGGAGAAATAAGGGAGGTAACATGGAATAAGCTAAGAAGGCATGAGGCTCTACATGTTCCTCAAACTCAGTTGAATTATCTGAGATAAAATAAATTGTTTTTTTAAGATCCATTCATGTGATTAGGAGATGAGTGATTATGGGAAGCATCTTTGATTTCATGAGGTTATAAAACTAAGAGTGAAGAGCTCCTATCAAGCTAATAGAAACTTTTCTAAATCTTAAGGTACATAGAAACTAAGTGATTAGTCTGGGTCAGAAGAGAAAATTGATTTCAAATATTCATGACTCTTAACCCAGAATTCTATTTACCATTTCCTTTTGTGGGTGACTAATACCTTGAAGAAGAGAGAACTAAATAAGAGCTCTGGTGCTGGAATTGGGAAGGTCTAAATTCAAATTTAAGCTCAGATACTCATTAGCTATATGAGCCTTGCCAAGTCATTTAACTTCTGTCTGCCATAATGCACTGAAGAAGGAAATAGCAAGCCAGTCCAGTATCTTTGTCAAGAATATTCCATGGACAGTGTGGTCTTCGGGGTCACAAAGGATTGTAAATGACTAAACAAAAACAATTCCTTGGGAGAGGGAGTCAGTGTTCATGAAAACTGATTCAGTCAAAGGCTTCCTTTGAAACAGGAATTTTTTTCTTAAGAATAACCAAGTGGCATAAATAAAATATGACCATTAGTGTTTGAACTATATGTATATAAAAACTCCATTTGTCCATAGATCAGGCATCTGGCAATATCAGTCATATAGAACAGAGTTGTGAATTGGGAAATCAGGAAAAGAGACCTCTGAGTTAAAAGTAAATATCACAAAGGATATGCCCTTTACATTATGGATTAATGGAGCCACTCTCGTCTAGATCTCGTCTAGAGCAAAAGGCAACAAAATTAGAAGTTCTAAGCCAATTTTTGAAGAGAACTAGAGACAGAAGGGAAGGAAGTTGACATACATTCCAGGCTTGGAACACAGATGACCTGGGCAAAGGCATAAAAATGGGAAATGGAATGTACTGTATGAGAAAGAGCACAATTCACAGTTGGATAGAGAGTGCATGAGGAGACACCAAGCTGATTGCTCTGGTTATCCTCACCCATCGAAGTCTGCAGCAGATGAAGGGCTCCATGCCAGTGAGTTGGAGACTGGAAGAATTTTCTTATATCATGCTAGTTCTACAATTATAGGGTTTAGGGGCTGAGGGTTAGGCAATTAGGGTTTTTCCCCTCCTCTATCTGAATCTCAGCTTCTTCCTCAAATCAACCTCTCCCCCAAATCTTACCTTCATTTCTTATTCTTAACCAATTTACCATTTCTGCTTTCTCTTTCTCCATATATCTCTTCCTCTTATTTAGGGGGGAGGAGACACTCTTTCTTCCTCTCTCTTTTTTTCCTCTTCATACTGCTTAATTTCTCTTCTGTGTCATCATTTAACCTTGCAAGTGCTCGCTTTCCTCATCTGAATAATGAAGGACCTATAAAATCCCTATTGTCTATTATCCTATTTTCATCTTTATTTTGTTTCCCTCTGCTACTTCTCATCTTTACTAATCACAAAATGAAATGGAACTAGAATTTTGTAATTTTAAAGTTTTATGTTTTCTGATTGGTAAAACCTGTGGTCTGAACATGAGACAGAGACAAATAAAGAGAGGAGAGAGAAAAACTTAAATTTAGCTGTTAGTTGTTTCCTATTTGTGTATGGTTCTTGATTGATTGATTTTTTTTCCTTTGACATTCAGTTGTCCTCAATAGGAAAATAGATTCTGTATCCCTAGGGGATTTCTGTATCTCAGTCCTTTCAGATGCCCTTCTAGATAGTAACAGCAATGAAAGAAGAAAAAAAATTGCTACATAGTAGACATTGAAAAGCTATTATATCATTATGTATAGCAATATATACAGTGTCTACAATACCTTAAATGGAAAGATCAAGAATTACTGTATGCTGAGAAATTATAATGATTAAGCTTGACTTAGAAAAAAAGATAAACTATCTCTCTCCCCACTTTCCAGAGATAGGCAGCTAGGACAATAAAATACTTCATAATATATTGTCATTTCCAGTAAATGAATTGCTTAGTTTTGCTGAACTGATTTTTTTTCTTCATTTTCCTCTTCGTTTAAAAATGGCTTTCTGGTGAGGTGAGATGAGGAGGGAAGAAATGGGTATCACTGGAAATAAAGTTGGAAAAAAACCCAAACAATATCAATAATTTATAAAGGAAAAATGCTGAATATAGGGCTTCTCTATCAGTTTTAACATTTATATTTTGCTTTGGTATTTTGCTGCTGTTTACTACTAGGGAGGAAATGGGTAGAGTGAGGACACATTGGGAGAATTTTTATATTGATCAAAGAAAATAGATGTATTTATATCAATCTGAAAGCTAGCAATAAAATCGTGTTGCATTAGATTGTGTGCTGAACTTGTTATATAAATTCCAATTTTCCATACCCTTCCTCCTTTTTCGGAAATGTCACACTTGTGTTGGCTTAAAAAAAAGATTTAGCGCTTATACTATTATAAATAATAAATACTGAGATAATGAAAATCTTGGGAAAGAAAACCCATGTCCATCAGCCGTACAGGTTCCTAAATAACCATGAGTTATTTTGTTTTATATGTACTCAATGTTGAGGGGATAGGGAGAACAAAACAGAACCAAAACACCTGCTTTCATATCCCTTAATTGAAAAAAAAAAGAAACCACAAAGTACTTCAGTCTTTTTTTCACTAAAAGTCTCTTGCTGCTTGAGTAAAATTCCAAATACATAAGCTTGAAATAAAAGATCAAATGTCTTTTATGAGCCCATGTATATAAGCCCTCCAAAGGTTTTAAATCTTCAGAAGTAACGGGGTTATCCTCTGTTATACAATACTATACTGCAATGTCTAAATCAAATACTATGGGAGAGGTGGGAGGAGATAGGTAGAGTGAGGGCATATCGCCATTTCTTCTGTGAGCCAGGAACAATTTCAGGCACAAAGTCTATTTTTAAGCAAAACCTTTGAGATGAGGGTTCTGAGGAAGGATTTCCCTGTATTATCCAATGTAGTTAAATCCATTCTTCTGCCTTGGGATTGAATGTGTATTTTCCTTATATTAAAGAGTTCAACCTCTTCCTAGGGAGATTGAAATTCCTCTCATTCACTTATAGCCCTATTTAAGTATCTTTCATTCTCTAGGACTTCACTGATAAGCTCTCCTCTACTTACAAAAGCCTCAAAGCCAAGGAAAAATGATTTTTAAAAGAAGAGAAAAGAGCAGCACCTTTAGTTTAACTTCAAATAAGACTAAAGCAAATCAAATATTACCTCTTTCTCCTTTTACTCTGATTTTCCTTGAAAAATCAAACAAATTGTGTCCATTAAGCAGTAACACCAAAAGAAGCGGATAAAATATAATGCGGAGACAGGCATATCCCCTGTTTGTTTTTTCCTTTATTTCTAAGAATTAACAAGGCAAATTATGTTTTTTTAAAGTTTAAAGTAAAGAGAAAAATCAAGCTATACAACTTAAATTGTGTAAGTCTAACTCACAAATAAGTCTGTGGATTAGAAACCCACATGACAGTTCTTTTTGGTACACCCATTGAAGAGTAGTTGCAAAACCCCAGATTTTCCAAGGTTCATTGTGTGTGTGTGTGTGTGTGTGTGTGTGTGAGAGAGAGAGAGAGAGAGAGAGAGAGAGAGAGAGAGATAAAATGTCAAGGGAAAATGTAGCCTTTAGTGGATTCAGAGAGTAAATGCAGTTCAAAAATTTCCCATAGAATAGCATTAAAAAAAAAAAAACCTTCAATTGATGGTCATAATGTTCCTTATGGACAGAAGTCACATAACAGTTGAGTTGATGGTGTACTAATTTTAGTACTAATTATAGAGAAATGATATAAAAAATTGAAAACCTGAGCATGTGAATTAATCCTTCCAGACCTCCACTTCCTCATCTGTAAAAAAGGAGGATAATAGCACCTACCTCTTAGAGTTATTGTGTAGATAAAATATTATATAACTATATACATATATGTATGAAAATTTCTAGATATGTATATAAACATATATAAAGTACCACACAGATCTTTAAATACTTTAAATTATTATTAAGTAATGCAAAGAGCCAAGATGGAACAGTAGAAAGAACATTTGCTTTGAAATCAGAACCAGGTTTAAATCCTACTTCTAATAACTAATACTTGTATTACCTTGACAATTCCCCTAGCTTCTCCCACTCTGCCCTCAGAGATTCAGTTTCTTTTTCTTCAAAAGATATTAGACCAGATGGTCCCTAAGGTGTCCCTTTATGACTTTTCTAAGTTGAAGTTAATGTCCTGTGGCACTCATGCCAACTTTTACTCCCTCCCAATTTTTCTATTATAAGGTTAGTATTAATGGGTCTGTATTATATCATATATTCATGTCCATAAAACATCATTATTCATAGCACATTTATCAGGCACATAGTAGGCATCTAATTTTTATTGAATTAAACTTTGCCCTAGTGTCAATAGGAGGAAAAGCTCTTGAACAATCTAATCAGTCACAATTATTTGTGGATTATCTGCTCTATGCTTAGAATGAAACTAAGTATTATGGGGGCTAAATGGCACAGTGAATAGAACACTGGGCCTGAAATCAGAAAGACCTTGAGTTCAAAGACAGCCTCAGATACTTACTAAGTGACTCAGGGCAAGTCACAACACAATTTGCCTCAGTTCCTCATGTGTACAATGAGCTAGAAAAAGAAAAGGCAAACCACTCCAGTATCTTTGCCAAGAAAACCCAAACAGGATCACAAGGAATCAGACATATCTTAAGGACTGAACAACAATAACAGATACTATAGGGGTACAGAATTATATTACATGTTTCTTATATATTTAGAAAGCTTCCATTCTACTTGGAAAGAAAATTAGCACCATTTTTTAAAGAGTGAATGATCCATTAATAATTTTTTTAAATCACATTTATGAGTCACTCTGATAGTTGATAAAATAGTTCCCCCATAACAACCTTGTGAGGTTAGAAAAATTGACTGGATCACAAAACTGATTCCTAGTAGAACAAATATTCAAATCCCTCCTATTAAGCTGTATTCAGACATAAGAAATGAAGGTAGGACTTAGATCAAGGCACAAAAAGTACATAGATGAGCAGTGCCAAGTTGGGGAGGACACAAGTAGATGGCAGGAGAGCTTGGGAATGGGGATGGAGGTGATAGAGGCAGGCAGCATGGGAAAAAAGATAGGAAGGAACAAAGTCACAGAGAATCATTCATGGATTATTGTTGGGAACTCTCAGTAGCATGACCCCAATGCAGAAGGACTACTGTGGGAGGTAGAAGGAGGAGGAGGAGTTGGAAGCCTCAATTTATAGGTTATTTTTGGAATTTTTTTGAGGAGACACTTATCTGTGGCCCCTGGAAGTTAATCATTAACATATCCAAATCATATCAAAATTATCAGTAAAACTTTAAAGTTAGCATATTGCCTTTAAAGTTAACATATCTTGAGTTGTCAGTAAAATTTGGTGGTATTTGGTCTTGCTGAGGATGTCTAGGGCTTATCTAAGATTTACCTATCGTTGGACCCAAAGACCCTGACAGCAAAACCTAAACTGTTTACTTTGATTTAGCATATATTACTAGGATATGATTTTTGGTTAATCTATGATAGTTTGTAAATTATATTCCTTTGATCTTTGGGACAGTCTGTAAGTGACTTCCATGTTTTCCTTTGCAGTCTTTAACTTCTTGCTATCTCTACTTTAGACTAACTATTTAACTATTTTAAATAGTTAAAACCTCACCATACTGACTAGAAGGTGGGAAAGGGGAGAACAAGATACAATTTGAATACAAGTGGGAAAGTAATGTGTTAATTATCTCATCAAATTTTTCTGGAGGAAATATATCCCCCAAATCTTTGAGTTCATTTGTGGGGGAAACTATTTCCACCAAAGGACTCCTGAGGAAATCCTTTGTAGGGCACCTTAGAAGGAAGTAACATGCCCAATTCACAAGGCCAGCACATAATCCCAGTGGGACCAAACTCCAGGTATGTCCCTGACACAGAAGCCAACACTCCAACTGATAACACCATATGTCCAATAAGAAGAGAGCTTTGTAGATGTATAGTACTACTGAAAAACAAGTTACTGTTTTATAACCAAGGTGGGGTGGTAGATGAAACATTGAATTTGGACTCAGAACAGTGCAGTTTGGGGCCTGGACCAGAAAGTTTAGGGCAATTTCTATAATACCTAGTTGCCTTCTTAGCACACCATTCACACATACATTCATTCAGGCATGCATGGCAGCTAGGTGGTACGGTGGATAAGGCATAGGTCTGAAGTTGGGGAAACTCAGATTCTTGAATTCAAATCTGACATCAGGCATTTACTAGAGGTGCAATCTTGAGCAAGTCCCTTAATCTTGTTTACCTCAGTTTTGTTTTTGTTTTTTTGCTGAAGCAATTGGAGTTAAGTGGCTTGCCCAGGGTCACATAGCTAGGAAGTGTTTAATTGTCAGATTTGAGGACAGATTTGAACTCAGGTCCTCCTGACTTCAGGACTGGTGCTCTAGCCACTAAACCAACTAGCTGACCCTGTTTACCTCAGTTTTGACTTCTTTAAAATGAGCTAGAGAAGGAAATGGCAAACCACTCCAATATCTGCCAAGAAAACCCAAAATGGGGTAATGAAGCATCAGACAAGGCTGAACAACATGTATATATACATAATACATTATTCCTATAGCATATACATGTTAATATATATATATATTTAATATAATGCTAATAGCTGGTATTTATATAGCATATTAAGGTTTGAAAAATATTGTATGTTTACATATTTTATGTATGCATATACATATATATTATGCATATGTGTAATCTCTCAAAATACTAAAGAACTCATTGAATGCTACAGATTCAGTACTATAAGAATTCAGAGAAAGAAGAGATTAAATATTGTCATAAGCAAACATTGGAATAATCAGTAATTGAATGCCCTGCAATAGTAGGGGAAAGATATGCATAAACTTTAAAACATTTTTAAAGGGAAAGAAAATATGCCTTTTTCTTTTAAAGTTCCTTTTAAGTTGCTTTTAGTTATAACATTTAGTTGGGCAGCTGAGTAGTATGGTGGATATAAGGCAGCTGATGGGATATAGTGGATACGAGCTCTGGACTTGGAATCAGGAAATCTTGAATTCAAATTTCATTTATACTTGTTACATGATCCATAAATTCCCTTTAAACTCTAAAGTTTATGAATTACTAGAAGTTTGGACCATACACTGGTTTTTTTCCCCACTACCTATAGAAAAACGTTACCTTTGGGTAGGTTGAGTGAGAATTAAACACATAATCAAGGGAGATGTGAGTTAGAATCTTACTTCAGACACTTACCAGTTATGTGACTCTGGGCAAGTCACTGACTTGCTCTCAGCCTCAGGTTGCTCATCTGTAAAATGGGGATAATAATAATATCACAACACACAGTCATTATGAGAATCAAATGAGATTATATAGAAAATGATAGATGTATGTGTATATATATATATATATATATAGTGCTTTGCAAACCTTGAAACACCACATAAATGATACATTGTCATTGTCAACCTGCAGAGGTCAGCCTTAAAATAATCCCACAGTATTAATGTCTTTCACACATTAGAAAATAGTCAGAATTCTAGGTTGCAAAGGTAGCCTAATAACTAATAATAATGTTATGTAGATAAAATTCTAACACCCAGTATAAATCCTATTATATTCACATTATCCCAGTATTATGAGGGGACATTTTCTGCCATAAATGAGCTGGATTACAATTTAAAAAAACAAAAAACAAAACACCTGTATATGTCTTGTATTTTTTTTTTAGTTTTTCTTACTCAGAACCAAAGAACAATGACTGCCAAATAAAAAGGAGATTGAATCTAAATCTTACTGATATATTTAAAGCAATAATTGGTGTAGGCTGAAGGTTCTTGTCAGTCCATCTCTAATTCCCACCCAGATTATTGAAATCAGCCAGGGAGACTCCATTTTTCACAAAAGTGTGGCCCATTGCCCTGGACAAATTCCAGTGTGGCTAATTGCTTGCTCCCATTCCAAAATCCCCTTCAGTTTCAATTAGCTCTTGTATTCCACTACATTTACTGCCCTTAACTAGTGCCTGATGGTGCTATGGCTATTAAACAGATGTCAGGATCCATTCTGGAGATAGCTGCATTTTTTAGGACTGGGTGAGATATCATACCAGCAGTTTACCAAAGCCTTTTGGGATCTTTGAGAAGAAAAGGTACCACCCCATCAATGAAAAGCAGTTATTTCAGTATTGCCTGTCCATGATGTTAGAGGAAAAATGTAGGAAAAAAATGGAGTGTAGGGAGAACTGCAAAATGAAGATATTAATGCTAATTTTCCTGAAAGCAAATGAGGTACTAAAACATAGCCTATCTATGACAATAAGAATGGTCCATAGGCCTTGAGCTTGTGAAATTAGTATAAGTACAATAATCAGATAGCTGCTCAAAGAAAAGATGCATCACATAATAGAGCTTTTCCTTTTTCTTTTTTTTTTCCATAAAAATTTTGTTGTTGGAGAACCTAAGTGTATTTCCTAGGTGCAATTTTGTATGTAGGTTCTTCTCTTATAAAGTTATAGGTACAAGTAGAGTTTGGTGTTTATAAGCCTTAAAGCATTATATATGTGTTACTAAAAACATAGACTCTCACAATTAGAAGATTTTTCAGAAGAATCATCTAACCCAACATTTACATAAATGGGAATCTCCTCTATAACATGAACAATGATTATCCAATCTTTCTTGGACATCTCTAGTAATCAAGAATCCACCACTTCCTAAAGCAGCTCATTCTCCTTTTGAACAGCTCTAATTACTAGGAAAATTTGCCTTAGTTGTTAGAAAGTTTAGATTTGTCAACAAGCATTTAGAATGCATATGCTATGTGCCAGGCCCTATTCTAAGCATTAAGATACATTGCAAGCAAAAATAAAGAGGAGGGGGGAAGAGTCAGAATAAGAGTTGAGATCTCTTGGCTAAAAGTCTCTATTTCTGCAATGATAGTTTATATGGTAGAATCCCAAGGAATTTTTACCATTTTTGCCACTTTCTTTAGGATGCTCTCCAACTTCCCAATGACTTTTCTTATTTAATGCAGTCTAACCAGATGGGACTCAATGGGACTATCAATTTCCTGGTCCTTCCTGAGCCCTATACCTCTTTTCATGCATCTTGAGGTTATATTAGCTTTTCTGACAATCATAAATAACATCCCTGTGACACAAATTGAATGAATTTCAATAAAACCCCCAGAACTTCTGTCTCGCCATGTCTTTTCAATCTTATTATGCTTACTGTTTTAACTCAATTGTAAAGCTTGCATTTGTTCCTATTCAATTTCATCTTACTAGTTTCAACCAGTGTTTTAGCCTGTCAAGATTTTTTTGGATTTTAACAGTCATTCAACATGTTAATGTTCCCTCCTGGCTTTGTGTCATGTATAAATTGGATAAGCTTGCCACATATGTCTTCATCCAGTTCACTGTTGAAAATGTTAAAACAGCACTGAGCCAAACAATGATATTTGGGAAGCTCTGCTGGAAACCTCTTTCCAGTGGACCACCAGTTCAAAATTCACTAAACTCTCCTCTCTCTTCCCCAATAACAAACATGAGATTTTGTTCTTTTTTTTTGCTAATATCTAAACATACTGTTATGTACAACATTTTCCTGTTCTACTGGTTTAGTAATCCTGTCAAAAAAAGGAAACATGGTTAATCTGGCATGACCTGTTCTGATGAAGCTATGCCTTTGTGATCACTGATTTATTTTCCAGATATTAAGTGAATCTTTTCTCTGCCATCATCATTATGAGAAGGAAAGGAAAGAACTCCATAACTATCCCTTTGGGGAATAAAGACAGAGGTGGAATGTATAGCAAGGCAAAAACATCCAATACAGATCATTTCAGCAAAGTCTAAAGATTTGTATAGCTCAGACAATTTTTAAACATGTCAATGTTATTTGCAAGGAGCAGTCTATAAACTCATTTACCTACTGGACTATCATTTCTGTATCTGTTATCAGTATTCTCTGAGCTCATGAAAAATAATGGCATATCATTTCAATGAGGCAGTGAATCATTTGCCATCTGTTTCACTTCTGTGTCTTATAAATTTAGCATGTAAATTTTATTGCAATGTAAGCACCAAGAGGCATAATATATCTAAGAAATGTGCCTTTAAGAAAAGTTGTGCTTTATATCATTTTCACATAATTAGCATAAAAATGTGTCTATTTAGTCATTTACTGATACTTTGTGCAAGAAAACTTTGCTAGGAACTTTAGTGTAAAGCAAAGATACCTGTAGCCCTATACAAGCTTAAAGTCTAGTCAGAGAATCACTACAAACAATAATTGTGTACATAAATAATTCCAGCATAAGGCAGTGAACTTCCATAGAATGTCATAACAGAAGGATGTGTCAGATGTGAACTGTTTCTTGCCATTTATATGTAAAGTATTATCAGAAACATGTCCCTATTATACTGGATAGTATGGCAATGACCTACATGTCTATTTCTCAAGGACAGGAATAACCAAGTTTGGAGAGACTCATTACCAATTTGACTAAAGAGTAATGAATTTTTCAGCCACAAAAGCTGTGGAAGACCATCTCCACATTCATAGAGAGGCTGCAAACCTGCATATATGATGGGAGTACCTACTATGATGAAATTACAAACCCTTGAAATACTGTAATACAGTGTTTTCATTTTTCAAGTGCAAAGTTTTTATAACATCCAAATCAAATGATATTTAAACTCACTCATTTTTATGTGTTTGTATGCTTATATATATTTCATTGTTATTATTTAGACATTTCATTCAGTTGTTTTTAATTGTGTCCATTTTTGGTGACCCCATCTTGGCAAAGATAGTAGGGTAGTTTGTCATTTCCTTTTGCAGCTCATTTTATATATGAGGAAATTGAAGCAGCAGAAGTCATACAATCAATAAATATCTGAGGATGAATTTGAACTCAGCAAAAAGAGTCTTCCTTACTCTATCCACCAAACTACACCTTTACTACATGGATAGTAAAAAAAAAAATGAATAACAAAATCTGAGTTGGAATGAACCTAAGATCATCTAATCCAACCAATACCTGAACAAGAATCCTTTTCTTATCATCCTTTACAGGTAGCCATCAACTATCTTCACTTTAAGATTGCCAGTGTATAAGAACCTATCCTGAGGTGGTCTGTTATGGTTTGGATAGTCCTCAGTATTAGAATATTTCACTTTAGACCAAGTGTAAATCTGTAGAATGACGATAAAATAAATCAACATACCTTTTACCTTTGTATTCTGCCATTATAACTAGGCAAAATGTATAAGAGCATATGAGGCATAAAGTTCATAGACATCATTTTGAAGAAACATAGAAAATATATGCAATTTGAGGGACCCTTCAACAAAACATTCTTTATCCAGCTCCTCAAAGCAGAGCTCACGGCTGCAACAAAGAATAGCCAACTATATGTACTTCATAACAACTCAGTAATCCTGTCTTTCTGTCTCATATCCCCAGATAATGAAGTCAGCCCAATTACCCAGTGTCCTTCTCCTCTTACACGCAATATGATTTACTTCCTTTTCACCTTTTCTCCCATAGGCAAACTCATGAAAAACCTGAATGTAGCTAAAAATCACCACTAGTTGGAATCAGTAGCATCCCCTCTGTATATGAAGGATAACTCAGTATCTGTAAATAAGTATAAAAATAAGATCTAAGAATGGAATTGCTTATTTTGCAGTCCTCCATATTTGATTAAATCTCTCTTTAATCTCATTATGTGGTGGCTGCTTCCAAAGAGCTTTCCAGTGGTTAAGATATGTGCTTTGTACAACTGCTGGGACAGCTGCCTACACCAGGAGAGTAAATCCCAGAAACACAGTGGTAGCAAATTCTTTCTGAATTCTTTCTCCCACCCTACATACAGTCTTCATGTTTCCTAGGTAACCAAAAGTATTACCTAAAAATATACTTAAGCTTAAATGTTGATAATAGAAATTTTAAAAATAATAATGTTAGGTTTAGGAGTAACAAATATCCTAAGATAATTTTCAGCTCTAAATGAAGCATATTGTCAAAGAGTAGCTTTTTTTTTCCATGTAAGAAATGTCTTACTGTTCTGGTCAAAAATCTGATTATTTTTTGTAACATAGCTTGATCCTTTTATGCATTTATGAATCAGTGATTGGAAGATGAACTGTATATATTTAAGTTTCATTGTATCAGTATTAAAACAGAACAAATTAATATTTATTGAGATGTCAGTGGGGTACATGATCTATGTCAAGCATTATAAATACATTGGATTCCTTTGATTTTACCTCACTCAAGGACAAAAGTTAAATCATTAATTTTGTATGAAAATCACCTCATTCTGAAATACCCAAGTAACACAGAATTAGTTTATAACAAAATCATGAATGGGGGGATTTAGAGAATATCAACATTGAAGAAGAAAGGAGAAAGGAAAAGGTTCAAGGGTATATTGTGTAAATGAGTAATTTTATTTTGCATAGTCCAGATTTATAAGTAGTTTTATATTGTCATGTTTATCTGTTCAAATGTGAGCAACTTAATATTTGAGAAAAAGGTTAAAATGTATTCAAAGATTTGCCTCTTGTGACTGATGTAAAGTCAGACCAACAAAAAAGACTTTTAAATAAAACAACATTTCCATTGTTTGTATGAAAATCATGTCATTTTTAAGGATGACTTTTTCCAGAGTTATCTCTAAACATGAACCTTTAATAATTTAAGAACATATGTATTTATAATATTATACTTCAAAGATTTAACATTGAATGGGCCTCTATAAATGCCCTGCAATCCTTCTATTCTTTCCTTTTTCATTCTCTACCTCACTCTCCTTCTGCAGTTATTGCTCCAACTCTTTCTCTCCCTCCTTAAGCCATCTTCTTAATCCCCCCCCACAGTATCTCATTTTCTACTTTATTGAAAAGATCAAGGGCATTTGGAGCTCCCCCTTCTCCTTATTCCCTTCCTCAAATCTTTTCTACATTGCCTCCTTCCTATCCCTACCCAACTCTGTTCTTTTTATTCCAGTATTGGCAGAAGACGTGCCTTTCTTTTTGCCAATCCCACCCCTTTGTTTGTGTTCTTGATACCATCCCTTCCAAACTCCTCCAGGAAACTGTCCCTTTGATCATTCCCCTTCTATTATAAAATCACAGATACACAGAAATGGAATGTACCTCAGAAGCCATCTAGTCCAACTGGCACCTTAAAAGGAATCTCCTTTACAACAAACCTGATATGTGCACCCAGTCTTGAAGATCTTTGCAGGGCAAAGATGAGATCTTGTGAAGACTTCAAGTGAGGTAAACTAAATTACCTCCAAATGCAACCCATTCTACTTTCAGATAGCTGCAAGTGTTAGAAAGTTAACTCTGCCCTATAGAACCAAGCAGAGGCTCAATCTCTTTTTCTTATGACAGTCCTTTAAATACTTGAAACATATGCATACTTTTCTCATTCATTTCTCTCGTCTTTCCTTCATCCTTAAGCACAAGAGAAAAAGAAATGCTTTTCTTCCTATAGAACAGGAATCTCAAATTTTCTTATTTCAAATTCTTTAAGTACACGTTCTCAAAGTGTAGCCCAGAGGCCTCTGGGTTTTCCTTTCAGGAATCTGCAAAATCAAAACTGTTTTGACTAAGACATTTTAATTTCTAACATGGTAAATATTAATAGATATAACCCACTTAAATGAGAGCTCTTTAAAGGGTCCTCATTAATTTTTAAGAGAGAAATCTTAAGAGTGAAAAGGGTCCTGAGACAAATACTTTTGAAAACTGTTGCTACAGAAAGACAAAGTTGTCCTTTTTTCTTCTGTCTTTAGTCTTATATTTAACATTTTATTTAGTAGCCTTTGTGTTGTGTCTAAGTCATTTTTAATTTTGGGGATTAAAAACTCTTATTTTACTTATTTCCTGGGGATGTCATAAACTACTAAATATACATTAATGAAAAGGAAGCATTATTAATCCTCTTGAAATTCATGAAAATAACTCAATAGAGAGGAGTTAGACAGAATTTAAAATTTTATTTTCTTGATGATTAAAATTTCATTTTCTCAATAAAAATTTAGAAAAGAAATCTGCTGCTCAGGTTCTCAGTTCTTGAACATATAGAGAACCAATGAGATATACTAATAACAACCTGCTTATATAGCACTTCAAGATTTATAAAGCCATTTATTCTCAGCAGCTTTCTGAGGTATGTGATGCATGTACTATATCTATTTTACTGTTGAATAAACGGAATCTCAAAAAAGCTAAGTGACTTTTCCAGCACCATACAACTGGAACTAGAGGAACCAGGTCTTATTCCAGTCCCTATCTCTTTTTTCTACACATGTTGTTTTAATTAAGTTTTCATTTCAGTGGATCTCAAAAGAATATTAAATTATTTACTAGAAGAGTTGATTGAGACCACTATTCTCTTAGTCACTTAGACTTAAAACCTCAGAGTCATCAATCATTCAATAATCATTTATTAAACTCCTTACTATATTATGTGTAAAGCACTCTGGTGAACAAGGGAAATAGAAAAAGAGGCCAAATATAGTTGTTGCCTTCAAGAAGATTCTTCCCTCTCAACACCACATGACATGCCACCTGCATAGTATCTCTCACATCTGTCTCCCTTCTGCACACAAAGGCACCCACTGTAATCCAAATCATTAACTTTTCTTTCCTAGATTTTTGAAATAACTTTGTAACTAGTCTTTCTGCATTGTCACTCTCCTTTCATCTCTCATCTTTTTTCCGTCTCTCCTCTTTTACCCATTATGTATAACTGAATCTGTATCACTCTCTTGTCCAAAAATATTCAGTGGTTTTCTTGATTTAGGTTCAGTATTAGATTTCTAGGATAGAATAAAGACTCATTAGCATGGTATCAAAGACCTTCCATAACCTGATTTCAGACTCTTTTCAGTCTCA